>JADLIF010002355.1:0-14937 GCA_016648015.1 Steinernema khuongi | reverse complement strand
TGTGGCGTTCGGACTCAACGCGACCATATTGATGTACCTGAGTAGGAACTCCAAGAAGCTGGTTGTAGCAGGTGCGTCTACTACGAGTATTTCTGTTTAAATGAAACTAGAGTAACTACAATTTAAATCACCTTAAATAGAGCTTGAAATTTGCGCACAAAGGAATTCTTTTTTTTCTATTTTCATTTACTAGTTATATATCCAATGTCCTCCTCATTTCCGCGTTATCCAATATCCTCCTTTAGGCCGAAAGATGAACGCCTTGGACGCCAAGAAGGAGCGCCACGTCGTCTACGGCATGCTCTGCCAGTCCATCACTCCGCTCATCTGCCAAATCCCCATGCTGGTTTGCATCATGCTCTTCTACAGAGGTGCCTAAGCCCCCTGGACGTCAGGGTTAACACTCGCTTGTCTTCAGGAGTCATTCTGTCCCAGTGGATTTGGACCGCGTCCAACGTCATCTACCACATGAACCTCACACTGAACCCCATCTTCACCGTCCTCTTCGTGAAGCAGTTCCGCAGCGCAGTGTGCACGCTGTTCCTCAGCAGCAGAGTCTCCGTCGTCCCCCACTCGTCTAGCATCCTTTCCAGAACTCCTTGAGCCGATGTGCCCCTGTCATTGCTTAGTGAACTTGCTGTTTTGTCACTGGTTCTTTACGGTACGCGGCGTTCAACTTTGCAACTTTCCAAATAATCTTTAACCACTCCGAATTATGAATGGCGCATCCACTTCGAACACCTTCAAACACAAAAAGTACTAGTTCTTAGTAAAAACGCGCAATCTGCATGCGAAGCGTCCGTCCATAAGAAGATAAACATTGGTGAAATCGGTGAAAAAATGTCATACGCGGAGTTGTGACGCTATCAACCCTACCAACTGCTCCCATTATAGAAAAAACTATGACAAAGTAAGGTGTCCTATTAAAGTAGACGGGGTTGATAGCGATTATAAAAGTACACGCAGAAAGTGTCAGTGTAAACTGTCAAAAGCGTAGGTCGATTGACTGTACGATCCGAGGGTGCACAGGAAAGTGCGATTTTCACACAACGGACAAAATTCTCTACGGTGTGACCCATTTGTTAACCTAATAACACGACTGACATGTTGTTCCTTTGTTGGTTGTGGTCCTGTTACAGGACCACAACCAACAGGACTCCTGTAGACGGAAACGCAACCACATAAAAGAGGCGAAGAAGACGATTAACGACCTGCCTCCTGAGATCCTCCTCCAAATCCTCGCTTATCTCCGAGGGTCGCGGAAATTCTACAGACTTCGAGGCGTCTGCAGATCGTTCTGGCCGCTGGTCAATGAGCTGGATAAATTCATCATTTATTTTGGCATCAAGTATATACATAGCCTTAACTTTTGATACTCTGCATGTCATCCTTTCAGAGTTACTAAAGAAGGGACCGTCGGCATCCACGACAACTCCATTCGGAAGAAACAGATACCACGAGAGAAACTGGCCTCCCTCCCGTTAAATCACAGAATCGGCCTGACAATCGGATCTGATTCGACTACCCTCACGGTTCCTTTCTTGGAACAGATGACGACGCTTCTGGAGGGAAGGACACACGTTTGCAGTCTTCAGCTATTGTTCCACGAAGAGAGCGTGCCACACAGCCACTGGGAAGAGTTTTTCCGAGTCTTCGGACAACACATCGAGCTCATTTACATCTGGAGAAGGAAGATGGACTCAGAGAAGTTCGAGATGATAGGAAGGTGCCTTTGGACACTACGGAAACTTAGGGTATGTCTTTTTAACACACAGGGTTTGAAATACAGGTCACATAATGCAGCCAAGGGCACAGAAAGGCGGCAATTGCATCTATTTGCATTTATCTGGGTCGCAAGTTCTTCGGCACCGGGGCAGAAAGGCGAAAAAAAGAGCGAAAAGGTAAAATTAAATTAAACGCCAAAACTCTTTAACCAAAACATCAGGATTAAGCGTAAGCTTAACGTAAGCCAAGCGTAAGTCCGAAGCTGCAGAGACTCACTACTCGTCACTCGCAGATCAAAATATTTTAACTTAGAAAGATAAATTTCAATTTTTCGCTGTTTTGTCCGTGTGCGGTGTTCTTCCTGTTTGTATCTCCTCAAATTACGTGTGTGAAGGCATTTACGGAGCTCTTCAGCACTTTTGTTTGGCGGACGCTTTGGCGTGCAAGGACGACGTGCGCTCATTGTTCCTGGGAATCGCTCAAACTAGGAAAACCACTCTTTTCATGGTAGGCGCGGTCTGAAAATGATGTGTCACCAAGGCGATAGTCCCTTTAGTTCGGCGAACAATTCTGGTTGGATCGTCAGATGGAGCGTCTGACGATTTCCACAGAGCCCATGCTGTTCAACTTTAACACAGAATATCGACTGCTGGAGATACTCCACCCAGGGTTCAAAATCGAAAAGTTCGAAAGGAAAGGTAAATTCCCATGGGAACGCGCTCGTGAACACTACTTGGTTTCATAGTCTAACTGGCTTACCGTAATTCTGCCTTAGATTCTAGAATAAAATGTTGTCTTTGCTGCAGAAGTGTTGAACAAGTCAGGAGAACAGGAGAAATCTACTTCTCCACCTTCAGAAAGGCAGTTTGTTCGCTTCTTGAAAGTTCAATCACACTCTCTGAGTTGCTCTTTGCAGAGGTGGAAGGCGTTGTTTGAACGAGAAGAATAAACCATTTCCAAACACTTCCACAGCCGCCTCGGACTCGTATAATTAGGATTATCACCGAACAACTCAACAGCCAAGGAGCACCTTAGTGGAAAGACCACCCACAGCGTGACCACCCCATTTATCAACATTCTTTCGGCGTTCTCCTACTGACGTTTGGAGCTTATGAGACAAAGGCCAGCTGCTGTAGTAGTCACCACAGGAGCTGATCTTAGAATTGCTGCCTTTGTCGTGTGAGTGGTCTCTTGCCCTTGATGCCCAAGGAGTCCAGGTGTTTTCTAACAAAGAAGGTCTCCGCACTAGTTAATTGAAAACAATATTAACGAGGTGTGCCTTTGAGTCTCGTGTGAGTGCGGTACCACAGCATTCCGCATTCGGCCCGGAGTAATGTCGTTGCAGAAAACCGAGATTCACTCCCAGTTCGTCATCTTCGCCATCTGCTCTCTGGACCTCATCCTGGAGCCCTACTACTTGTTCCTTATTCTCTTCAAAAGCACCCCTTCAATGTCGGTGTATCGCCTCTACTTGGCCTCCATATCCTTGTGCAACCTCGCCTTCTGTCTCACCGTCGCCGTAGCTTCGCCTACCGTATCCATTAGTGACAACGTGTTGTGCTACTGGTCCAGGAACGTGCCTCTTCTCGCTGTTGAGGTCATGTTCCGCCTGCTTCATGTCCTCTGCGTTGCCGAAGTTCAGCTCCTTCTTTCCATGGTCCTCTACGCGGCTCTGAAGCTGATCCACCCGCAGATGCTTCTTCGCCTTTCCAGGCCCAAGGGGGCTGTTCTTGTGGTGCTCTCCTTCCTGCCACCGTGTGTGATAGTGACCCTTTTGGAGGGGGCACAGGAGCTAGAAGGTGCTCCAAACTGCTTGGATGTGAATCTCAACGTTCAAACGCTGCTGCTGATCGGTCTTGCATTGCTGTACCACGTGGCCTACTTGACCATCGCCGCTTGGGCTATCTACAGCATCAAAGAAGTACCTTCTCGTCGGAACATCACCCCATCGAAGGAGACAGTGCGCCTAGTGCGTGCCGTCGTCAAGAACTACTTCATCCAGATCCTACTTGTCGCCGCGTTCATCCCTCTCCCCCCAACTGTCCTCCTCTCCCTCGTGATGTTCGACTTCACTGGACCTTCCGTGGCGCTTGTCGTCGAGGCTTGCATGGCCCTCGTTGTGTTCTATTCCAGTGCATCCACAGCTGCTTCGATTTCTATCTTCACGCCCTATCGGACTCACGCTTCGAGGATCTGCGCCGTCGTGAAGAGTAGCCTGAAGAGCACGTAGTACCACTGGAGTGGAAGATGCGCCACCCTTGTCAGTCTTTCATACAGTGGGATCGGCTTTGAATAAACGACCCGATTTACGCGACCATCTTTCCCCAAATATGACTGTTATGGTAAATCTTATTTTATCATTGGTTTGCGACTACATTGGACATCACATTCTTATAATTGGATAAACATAGAAGTGTACTTACTCATTGAGATGAAATTAGGTCGATCAATACGTCCAAAGATCTGCTACCTAGGACGTTTCACGTTTTGACGTTTCACGTTCTCGGATAATGGCAATCGGCCTCGATTGGGTGCTCTAGTTCTTGCTATCTTCAAGGTCCTCAGCGACAAATGATATGACGTTAGGTGGTCAACAAATGGCGAGAAGTGAACAAGGTATTGTGGAAGTAGTAAAGATCCCAAAGCACTGACTTGTGATTATGAAACCGATCGAATTTGTGATGGAAAATAGTCGGGAAGTTGTGGGATTCATCTCTACTACATTTGTTGCTGATTTTCGACAGTTTTTGACCCCTGGTTTTCCGCACTTGTCCGTCCACTTAATATCAGTCGGATCTGAGAGTTGCCGTTGGGAAGGCCTGTGCGAAGTTTCGGGCTGTGAAGAACTGCTCATCACATTGGCCATCTCCATTGGCCACTGCCCCATCGGCAACGTGACGACGATCGCAAAAGCCACGGCTCAAAATGTGTCCCTTCCAATCCATGCAAAACGGGTTTGTAGCCTTCTCGCACGCACGGCTTCCATTTTAAGAAAAGTGGTGCGGATCATTGTCTTCATGACTCGCTCGGCCTACTGTGTCTTCAAAGCCGAATGCACAAACACATAAACACGTGGGGATTGAGTTCTCCTGGTCAAACATCTGTCAACAGCTGCGTTTTATACCTGTGCAACTTCCCGATGCACAATGAGATTCTGTGATTGTAGTGGCTGTTTTTGTGATTTTGGCTATTCCGGGGGTTGTTTATCGAGTGTGGACAGGGAAATGTTATTAGGCGTGGGCACATTTGCCCACTCGCTTGGAGGCGATATGAAGTGATCCTTAGTTCTTGCCGGCGACGATATTTGGGCGGTCCTCAGAGACGTCTTACCGTGGTTAGCAAGCCTGTTGTTATCACTACTTGAAACTGCCACAACTGAAGTCGCGACTGCGGTAAGTACTTTGCGAGTTTGTATGATGCGGAACTTTGTGGCGACCGTGCTGTAAATGAGTTAACCTCGATGGTTAAGAGAGTAATTTCCAATCTACAGAGATCTAATGGAGTAAATCTTTGAACTTTGTCGGCGAATTCACAATCTTGAAAAAATGTGGTTCTGTTTTCATCACAACAGTTTTGTACGGCGATCTTGTACCTCTAGGTCTTTTGTTCCTTCAATGATCGTAAGATTCAGAAGGCCGGTGGTCAGTGGGTAGCAGAGCTGTGTCCGAAGCCTCGGGATCGGGACGGGATTTCGGGTCGGGAATCCCGAAGCCTCGAGATCGGGACGGGATTTCGGGTCGGGATTCCCGACGTTTCGGCTGGCTAGGCATCTTAATGTTGTTCTGATTGTTTGTCCACAATAATTAGCCACCGTATGGGTAGGAAGAATGTGGGAGGGCACATAGAGGGATAAAAAAACTGAAAACGAGAAAACAGTTAAAAAGAAATGAAATTTAGGAGCAGCAAAAATGTTCTGACGAGAGTGGGATTCGAACCCACGCCTCCCCCCTGCATGAATGTGGCGAGATGGCCGAGCGGTCTAAGGCGCTGGTTTAAGGCACCAGTCTCCTCGGAGGCGTGGGTTCGGAACCCACTCTCGTCAGAACATTTTTGTCAGCTTTTAGAAATCTTTGTCCTCTTGGCAGCCAATGTCTTCTTGAACTTTTCCGTCTCAAATCAGAGTCCCTCCAAGATGGAAACACTCCCGCAAAATCTAAATAAGAAGATTAAGGAATAAAAAAAGTTTTGACGAGAGTGGGATTCGAACCCACGCCTCCGAAGAGACTGGTGCCTTAAACCAGCGCCTTAGACCGCTCGGCCATCTCGCCATGTCTCGTCTACCTCGACATGACAGACATAGACGTACAGACAGAGCTGTCATCGGGTCAACCCGAAAATTTTGGAAAAGGAGGCTTTACTCTTTCGGGAACGCTTCTTTTCTCGTGTTTTTTACTTAGTTCCAATCTTCATGGCCGGGTGAACAAACCGAAAAGAAAAATTTCGAAAAAAATTGGCCCATCTTCCGAAAAAACGTTCGGGTCAAGTTTTCGGGTCAGTTTGACCCGAAAATCGGGTCAGAACGTTTTTCCGTCGATTATTTTCCAGAATTTGCAATTTTTTTATTTAAAGTTGTTCCTTCAGTCGTCAAGGTTATAATTAAGAAAAAAAAAAGAAAAACGAAGCGTTCTTGATAGGGTAAATCCGCATTTTTCGAAATTTTCGGGTCGACCCGATGACAGCTCTGTACGGTACAGACATAGACATCCAGTAATGCCGAGACTAGCTTGTATCGCTAGTATGCATTGAGGAGGGCACTCTTCAATCTAGGCTCTTTTTAGCCTCTGTATTCTCAAACGTAGCCGAAGGAAGGTTGGGTCCTCTAGTAACCGTACCCCCAGTAACCGTACACCTCATTCACGCTCTGTATCCTATCTACTCGCAATCACCGTTGCAGTTCCCAAACAGGAAAACGCCTCTGTCACGCAATAGTGGCGCTCACATTAGCCTCTGAGTCATAATGATCTTACACTCCTATTTTCGACCGGGGTTTTCGTGATCTCTGCAAGTTCCGTTCCTCAAACGGAGCCCCACGGCCAGCTTGACAACGCCCCGAGTTCTCGTGCATGTCTTTTGCCAAATAGTGGATAAAGTTGCTAAATGAATCACAACGCGCGAGGTGACGTGTCCGTGTCGGGTGGAGGCGGAAGAAATTGGCCTAATTGGCGCGAGGACAAAGTGGAACTTGCTGCAGCTGCACGTTGTGCACTTTTCGACATCGGAAAACACTCCACGCACTTGGTGTTTGCAAATTTGAGCTATTGGGCCGTGACGCACAGCGCCGAATGACGATTTTTTCTTGTGTCGAGGCGTCTCAGAAGTGTTTGTAAAGTAGATATTGACGTGGTTCAGCGTTTCTACATAGTGAAGGTAGCGAATGAACCGTTCTTTATATGGAACAGGGAAAACCGTGATGTACTTGAACACATGGATCCGTACCGACGCGAGTTTGGGGTTGCTGGTACATAGAACCACTCTGGTTTCTATTAGTTGTGCCTCACACCTCTAGTTATCTCCAAAAGAAGAATTTCTAATCCTTCTACAAAATACGATAGCGTACAATTTGTGCGACAAAAAGTGGCCAAGTGGTCATTGTTCCCTCTCGAGAGTCAAGTGGTAAACATTCTCGTATTTGAAGTCTTTCCTGTTTGTAGTCAGTCCACCGTGTAGCCAATCGCTGGCGTCGGTGCTACGGTAATTGGATTTGTTTGACCTACTGGATGACTAATGCTGCCAAGAGCTCGATGGTCTTGGCTAGATTGTCTTATGTACATTTGATATCGGTATCCTCCTTTCTGCCCATATACTTACAAAGTAGAAAGTTTGGAATGACTAACAGCCATGGGAATCGATCGGCGAAGGAAACATCCAACCATAGCTCAGTTGGTAGAGCGGAGGACTGTAGTGTTGGTCAGAGATCCTTAGGTCGCTGGTTCGAATCCGGCTGGTTGGAATCTTTTTTTATTTTTACTTTTTTGGCTTTATTTAGATTTTATTGAAGACTTGAGCCTATTTTTAGGCGTTCTTATCATTATGGACACATCTATGCTCAGCCCATCTCTTTTTACCGTGGGTAATTATGGTCAGACGTGTGAACTATTCTCAAAGTTTTCTGTCTGACGTGCATATTTAAAGAAAAGTCTATCAAGCACTTAAGTATAATGCTCGCCATTCACGGAAAACAATTTGCTAGCTGCCAAGGATCGACTTTTCCATGGTGTGACCCATGTGATATTTTGATTTTTTCATCCTTGTGCAGTCTGAGAGTCTTTGGTGTCTAGGGGCACTTCTTCATAAGCAGATCTTCCCAGAAAGTCGTTAAGTGCCCGAAAAAGGGCCGAAGTTGTGGCGGAAACGGATATTGCACGGCTACGGCATAGTTCCTCATTGACACCATATCCATTAATGCTTCATACGGTATATAGTTATATATTTTTTTCTTTTTGAAGCGGCCTTTTTAAAGCGCATCATTTGGGAACATCCTCGTTTCACCTCGTTTTACAACGACTATACCATGTCCAAGCTGGAACCTTGAAATACTTAACTGTTCCTTCACTGTATATGGGAATCGATCGGCGGACTAAACATCCAACCATAGCTCAGTTGGTAGAGCGGAGGACTGTAAATAGTGTTGGTCAGAGATCCTTAGGTCACTGGTTCGAATCCGGCTGGTTGGAATCTTTTTTTATTTTCATTTTTTTCAGCTTTTTTTAGTTTTTATCAAACAATTTCGTCGATTTTCTGTTATTTTCCTTTTCCTCGACAAAGTCAGACATGAAAAGTAGCGTTACCGTACCCACCACCTTCCTGTGAATAACGGTTCCTGTTTACAGCGTCGCGTCATGCTATATGTCGCCGTTTTCCGCAAACAAGATCTTCTTAATCCCTGGTTTTTCGCGACATTTACGTAAAGTAGCAGCGGAAGTAGTTAAGTGCGTCACGTGGCGCGCCAACGTGCATCCAGGAGTTTAACGATCCCTCTTTATAGTCAGTTCTCGGCACCTTTGAGGGTGGGGAACGTCACCGTGATACAAGATCATCGTGTATAGATGGCCACCGGCCCTTAACTTGCGAGTGAATTTCACGCTTGACCTAGCTCTCTTAGTCCACCCAACGTAAGTGAAAGCCCTCTACAAAGATGCAAGCACCCTGGCTCGATGAAGTCAACGACGCCAGCAGAGCTGTGTCCCGATTCCAAACCAGGGACATAGATCTGGATAGCAGTAGTCTAAAGTGTGATACGCTTCTTACATGCTTTTTCCCAGCCTTCCGATCAAAGATGCTGCAGAACACTTTTGAGGATACCGTCTTGTCTGGCCACCATTTTTATCCCAGCGCAAAAGTGTCGCAAATAGCGATGATCCAAACCGCAAATCCAGCTGAAGATTATCTTCACAAGACTACAAAAACGCTCTAAGCTTCCGGATGGAGAGCGCTAATCTTTCAGATTTCTGTTCACATTCGCTGATTTGAGGCTAGTGATTTTGCGAATACCGGGGAGAATGGTGGCGAGCCAGCATTTTGGTGAATGTAAAAGACTCAGAGGACCAAACAGATAGATGGGACACTTCTACATATGTTAGATGGAACCGCAAGACAGATGGAACCGAAGGCAACTTTTCCGAAGACCAAATGCTCCGAAGACCTTTTCAGATTTTCTGTACGAACACCCTTATCGTATAGGTGAATTGAATATATAGGTCCTTTCTTACCTATACGATTCATAGGTCTAAATTGTGGCGATATTCAACTCTAGCACTGTCACACTCCGCTTCCAGATCGAACTGTTTTCTGTTCCAAGCGCGGCCATGTTTTCGCTGACCCCCATCGGAAAACGCGTATGCGTCACAGGTCTGCCTAGTGCATAGTTTCCCGGGGGGTGAGCGCGGGATAAGCATGGGATGCGTCATATAAACACGGACGTCCCGACGTATATTTGGTAATTTGCGTCAACAAACGTGTTTTCTGCATTTCGAGCAAGATTTTAGTGAACTGCGTCGTTAGTCACACGGGCGAAAGAGTCTTGCCGGAAGTTTAACATTTGGTTCTCGGAACGGGTCTTCTACGCGGCTAATGACCCAGAAGGACAGAAGAAGTCAGCTTGGCTGAGCAAATCGCTTAAAAAATCTCTATCTCTACATTCAATTTTGACCCGCTACCTTAGGGTAATCACCTTTGACCCGCTACCTTAGGAGAACATTTGAATGGGTGACACTGTTCTCTCACTGGTCTACCATTTCCCGCGTCGACCGCCTTCTTGTCGTTTATAAGCAAAGAAGAGGGGCAGCATCTGCCAGCCTAAGTGGGGGTTGCCACATGGTTCAATATGGTTCGAATGTGGTCCAACATTCATTTGCTACAGAGCCGTCCGGAAACGATTGAGGATGGCATCCAGGACTAACCAGGCGATAGTGATAGGAAAGTAGACCAGTGGTTGAAATTTATGGCGCAATCAGGGATGTGCGGATATCCGAATTCACAGGTCAGAGTTTTTTGTGGATATGGGGTCGGGATTGTCGATTTTTTTAAAAGTTTTTCAATTTTTTGTTGATCCTACTGGTAGAACTCTCTCTCTCTTCTGCACATATATGTCCACCTTTTCTTAACAACAAAAATTTTAGGTATAAAAAGCAACTTATCCGCATTCACTGTTAAGGGAAAGTGAACAGACCAAAACCTACTAGTTGAGAGCAGAATAAAAGAGCAGCTTAGGGAACCGGTGACGTTTTGGTGCCTCGGTGTTGAAAAAATCAATGGGGACTCTCTAAGGCGATTGGAAAAAGTCTTCCAAGTGTTTCTTATTCCAAGTTTCTTGTCGTGATTTGCTTTTAAGGAAGAGTTCACTCAAAATAGTGATATTTCGTAAATCCAAGTTAGAACAACCAAAGATTATCTCCACAAAACTAGAAAAACGCTCTAAGCTCCGGAGTGAAGCCACCAATCTGAGGTGTTTACAGAGTTACCAACCGACAAGGGCGCTAATCTCTCGGATTCTGCGTTTATTTCCGCTGATTTCGCTTTCAGTAATTTTCCAAACGTAGCGAACGAGTGTCTTACAAGCATCCACACTAACTCCTACCGTATTCCAAGCACTTCTGCTGTCTTTCTAATCCACATCTTTAGCCTAGAAACAATAGACTTCACTGTAGAGGATACTGAGTGCCCTAATAACAGGTAAGGTCCATCTCCCGTAAACCCAGAGCGTAAACCCAAATCCAGTAAAGTAAAGTGATGTAATGTGATGTAATGTAGGGTTTCTACCGTACTCCCCATCGCCCGCTCCCACTAGTGACTCCGACACATCTATAAGACCACACTTAACTTTATCTATTTCCCCCTCAGGATTATGTTAATGCTGCTACGTGCGCCGGATGGGGTTACGGTGATCCGTCCTCTGCCTAGATAAGCCGTGTTCTTCTCGAAGGAATCGAATCTTGACATAAATTCCGTCAATCCAGAAGCTCTTCAATGTGCAGAAAAATGCCCTTAGCTGTCTCGATCTTTACGCGATATCTACCGTATCACTATTGACGTAATACGTGTTTGTTTGTCACTAACGCCCTACTTTCACGACAGAACTGCCCGATTGGATTTATTAAAGAACGAGTGATTCTCTGGCTCAAGGTGGAGAAGCTCATCCCGCAACGACATTCGAGCCGAGTCTTAAGCCAACTCGATCTCTAATCCTCGCCTAAAAAAGTTCCAATCCTCAATTTCTTGATTGAAAATGTCGTGTGACACCTAATAACTTGGTCTTAAGGAGTCAGAAAAGTGTTTCTTAGTTTTTCTGAGACTCTTTAGGTGTACGGTAGCCAAGGCTCAAAAAATACTTTGCTCGGGAGTCGTTCAGGGAACGCAGTAGCAGAGTTACCTGAACGTTGAAAGAATATAAGCTCCCCGCGGAGTCGGCGCCTAATTGCCGATTACTCTTGAAACGACATTACTCGACGGAATTGCAAATCACACCGCGAAAAAAGCGTTACAAGTTGCCTAAGTTCGTTAGGTCGAACGTGCCCCCAAAAGCTTTTCGGCTAGCCAACCTCCTGGTCGAGAGAAGACGACGACCATAGCGCGCGAGTTCTTCTGGTTTATAGTCTTCAGCTGTACGGTAATCGTTCACTGTTTTGGTGTATTCGCAAGCCTAGCAGCTAGATCGATTCTCGTCGCCAACCCATTGCTTGTACTTGAAGCATCTATTAAATTTTAATGGACGAAATTCTTTTACTATTTTGCTTCCGACCAGAGCTGTGTCCCGATCCCGATTTTGGGACGGGATTTCGGGTCGGGAATCCCGACGTTTCGGGTCGGGACACAGCTCTGCTTCCGACCAATCGCATTTTTTAAAATGTCACTCATACATATGTACATGGATTACCCAGAAATGGCTCATTTGAAAGACAGGGTGACATTTTTGGACGGGTTGATTGTACAGAATGCGGCGGCAAAAATGTTACACGATGAGCAGTTGATAACCACTTTCTAATTCAAAATAACCACTTTGCGGTATGATACGGGCATCTACATCGATCTGAACTATCATTACTGTACGTACCAGTGGTTCTTGTTACCTTTCAAAAATCAGAGTTTTTTCAAATTTTTTTTTTACATACAGAAATTTCAGGATTTTACGACGAAGAGATAAAACAGACTCTGCTGGTTCTTTTAATACCACAAACACCAATTTTTGAAAAAAAGTCATCATTTGGGCTCGAATCTGTCAAAATCGCCAGGGCAAAAATTGTTTTTCTTTTCTCCTTTCTGCTCCAAAAATTTTTATGCTTTTTTATTTGAAATTTTTAGAAAAGTTATGTCTCTTTTAATTGCGTAACAGTTTCGTCACCGTATCCTGTATATGAATTACCCTGTATAAGTAGACAAGGTGCTGTGCCGAGGACATTCAACCGAGAAGAAGATCACGATATTTCGCTATTTTTAGTGGATTCAGGGAGGTTTACGGAGACGCGTTTCTAGCTTGGAGGCCATACACATTTTAAACTGTACAAGGGGTCCAGAGATGCTTAAAATGAATTCGAATCGATCGCAGTTGAGTAAAAAACCAACCTCCACTAGAGCTTAAGCTATCCAATCGTGTTGCAGCTTCGATCTCCATGCCCGTCGAGACCTATCCTAAACGTAGATTTATCCTATAGGCACTCGTCGGTGGACATCTACCTTGACGTAATTGATTCCGGATGTGAACGAGCGTATATATTACAACTGTGGAAAGCAGGATATCCGGTTAAGAACGCAAATAGAGTTCTGTCAAGTCCCAAAAAAGATTCTATGCTTCCTGCTTGGAGTATGGTCTGTAAATAATGTCTTGGAACGTATGCTATCCGGACAGTTCAGGACAGTTTGAGCAAAACGTTTAAAGAAAAAGCAAAAATAACCAAGAAAAATCTAGGCATTGGGCATTCGCGTCCACTGGAATCAGTAATTGGCCGAGCCAACTAATCCTCAAAACCAGTGGCACATCCACCAAAAAATTTCTAAATAAGTAAGTTGTCACGTATCTACACGGAAATCGCCAAATCGTCACTGAATAAATAAAAAAAAATAAAAATTAAAAAATTAAAAAAATTTTCCACTAGGAAAGTCGCCTCGTTAGAGAGTAGATGGACACAAATATCTTCAAATAAGAATGAGTGGGAGTCGGGCGGTGCTTCGCTTCTGTACCACCTGTATGCTGGAGCTTCTTTAGGTCTGTTCATGTCCTGGAGCTTCAGGGTGCCTCGCAAAGCCTGAGTTACAGTGCTCTTTTTTGTTGCTGTTAGGGAGTGGATACTGTATTCGCTGCTTTGCTGCACGGCCAGCTTTGTTCATTGAACCCTTAACGCCTTCGGCTCCTGGATTATGAATCAGGGAGATCGGAAGCCGGCTCGCGCGCTTCGAACCACTATTCGTTTAATTGACGCAATGATGTCTTACCATATCCTACTCCTACTGAAGTCGTGTCACACACGCGCCCATCCGGCGTCTTCTCATTCATTTCCTTTTTCCTGAGCTTTCGTGACGAGACCTGACACTCCGGTAGCGTCTCCGAGTGCTGGTCCTTTTTGTTCTCCCGACAGGAAAGTTGCCTTGTCCGAGTGAGGTTGCCTGCTTCGGCTCCCTGGCCCAGTAGGCACCTTAAGGTGACAGACCAAAAACGTCGTTTCGAGACCTATTACAAAGACATTATGGCTTTTGATCGGATCGCAACATCTAATCCAAACTCCTTCTCATTCGCTGCAAACTGTGCCAGAACTTCCTTACTACGCGATACAAACTCGGCGCTTACGATAGCCTGTGGATACAAAAGACTCGCTCCGTCAGAGTCACACAAAGGAATCGCCGCTGCGAGCAAACAACGCTTGACAAAGGAGCTCGCTGGAAACACAAGATTTGTAGTTTTGTCATGCTGCTATTCCACGGAAACAAACAGATTTCCAATTAACTGGCTTCCTTGATTCCTAATGATATACGGGGTTACGGTAGGCTGGTAGGGTCTGAGTAATCCAATTGGATAGCCTTTTGCAAAGTCGACTGTGAGAGATTGACAGATCAATAGGATCGTTTTGGGACCAATTTTGAGTACACACACAGTGAAGAACGTGCCAAATAGAACTATTTGGTTTGCCAAAGCACTTATTGTTAGAAATTGTTAGGCGATTCAACTCTATAAATTTTGTGACCCGATGTGACAAACACTGTCTTCATGACGGCTGAATCTGAATCTGTTCGGATACTCAACTGCAGTGGCATAATGTGACCCGATTATAATATTCCATGCTGCGTGACTTCGGGCAGATTGACCGAAAATCGTTTCTGACGCAACATGCGGATACGGTAGATGCAAAACGAAACCAGAATCAGTCTTCGCACAAGCGTGCTTCTCTTGTGCGGTCCAACGCGATAAAATTGACAAGATAGAGCTGGTTCTAGCGAAACATCAAATGACAAAGAGGGGGGGGGAATTTCGCGTTTAGCAAGTGTCGATCTTTTTAACGTCCAGAGGCCGATTCACATATCCTGTGGTGCCCGCACCACCTTACTCATTTCCGCACTGCTGCTTTCCAGCTCGAGGGTGGCATTAGAGAAAGATCACCACTTAGCCCGCGTTCATAACCACCTGCGACTACGACTACGACTACGACGGGCATGTTCATAACCACCTACGACGTCGCATACGACGTCGTATGCGATTTGGCGGGAAAAATGGCATTTTTGTTTTTG
>JADLIF010002353.1:0-33975 GCA_016648015.1 Steinernema khuongi | reverse complement strand
CCCTTTGTTTTTGACATCTAAGCGCCCTGATAATATGCATACGACGTACCGTGAATCAGGAATCACGCGATGCCCTTGCGTGAGGATTATCAGGAATTCGAGGAGAGAGGAAGAATTTCCGAGGAGAGTAACTGGCAACGGCTTAGGGGGAGCTGCATAGTGAGAGCTTTATTAAATTCACCTACTTCGAGCGGAGCCACGCCAACAATAGTATATCCACGCCCATAAAAGGAATTCAAAGAAGAGCTATGAAAAACTACGGTGGAACTGCCTCTGAGAACTATCTGGAAGTTCTAAGATGGAACTAGTGGGCAAAATTCTGCATTTCATGAAACTAGAGAACATTGGAGCAGTTCGACAATGATGTATAGAGGCTTTACATAAGTTTGGAAAGTGCAGCTGTCCTAAGCATGAAAAGGCGTACAATTTAAGCAGTCAAATAGAGACGGAGAACCTTTCTACAATAAGAGACGTAGCCATCACATGAAAGGTAATTGGCAAGCTACATTTCCTGGACCACGGTGTCTTTCAAGGTTACTAAAAGCGTCTTATTAGGGCCCGCATCCGAGTCGCACTCATGAAGGATCTATCTTCTGGTCTCTTGGAAGCCTGTGGGTATGGAGAGTAAGTACAGGTGGACAGTGGAATCGGATTCTGCAAGGAAACGTGCCAAATCGCTTCCAAATTCTTCATTGGAAGTTGCTTATGTTTCCCAACCCCTGGGTCTACTAGAGCCATAACGTCCTGGGAAAAATAGCAATAAAAACCAACGAGGAGGAGTAGAAATGTTAAAAATAATCGAAAATAAGCAAAAGCGACGTTACTGAATCAGACCCAGCAGCTATGTATTCACCCAGGAACCGTGCCATGTCGGAACAAACGCCACACATATTGCCTCTTTCGTCCGTGAGCTTGCACGTGAAGCGCAACAAGCACATGAAGCGAATGACAAACTCAGCAGCGATCTAGCACGGCTGCGTGGCCCCTTTCACACGAGCAATAACACTGGTTGCAAACCAGAATAGCCCCCTATAAGGACGACGAGTTCTATCACGTCATTGCGCCGGAAACATTTTGGCAATTAAGTGCGATTGCGATGACGACACAGAATAAGATGTTTCGACAAACCTCGACTTCTACTCTGGGCAATGCTACTTGAAACTGTCGTTAAGCGCAAAGAGGGAGAGATTACCCGTTTAATGTAGATGAGATTCAGCCTGAAGTTGTAGCTTGGGAGCAATAATGGATATTCTGGACTTCAAACTTCTGAACTCTTTGTCTGTGGCTTATAATAGAGCTTAACGGATATTGCGTTCTTTAGTGCTAAGCCGCGACTGCCGACTCTAAGCTCCCGAGGAACCTAGACGACGGTCCCCGTGGTCAATGGATCTTTTCTTTGTATCAATAGATTCGATATTTTTAGCCATAGTGAAGGTCACAATGCCTACTTGTCATCGTTTATCTACCGTATCATCCCTTTCAAGTTCTCTAACTCAAAGTTGACAGATCCTGATCTATCGTTCGCCGATGACGTTACATTCCGAGTAACAAACAACTGGATCAACCATTCAACCTGAATAGCGGGTTTCGATAAGCGCTCTTTCGTTTGACGACGAGGACGAGCGCTCATTTAAAGATTATCATTTGCCCGTTGTCCCCATGGCGTGTTATCGTAATTCGTCGATCTGCGTTGTTGATCTCCTAGGAAGAGCTTTCTAGGAAACGGGACTCCGATCCACTCAAACCTCAAATCAACAGCATATCTCACAACTGGAAGAGTTGTTTAACCTGAATTTCGGTCACATAGCGATAAGTGTTCAACGCCTAGGGCGCTCGTTCGTTTGACCACTAGGGTTCATTCGAGAATTCTCGTTTATCCGATGTCCCCACTGCGTGTTTTCGTAATCTGTCGATCTTTCTGTTTATCTTTGTTTTCTGATTTTGTTCGTTGAAGCGTCCGCTCGTTTGGAGGCGAGGATTTAGTGCTTGTTCGTCCCTTCGTTTAAGCGATAGTTTGCAATTAGTTCGCAAGTTGAAGCGAACAGTCTACTCACCGTGTGTTCTTGTAATACGTCGATCTTATCTTTGCTTACTTTTTCTGTTATGATGATGCGCCAAATCGGTCCCCTTTATCGCTCAATTTCAGAATTTCGAGCATGGATCACCTACCATACGATCTCGTCGAGGAGATTGTCAGTTACCTTCCACGCCCGGATGTTGAAACCATCGCCAAAGTGGCCGCGAGAAGCCCTGAACTCGACAACTGGAGCATCGCGTCCGAAGATCAGCTGGATCGGCGCGTCGCTCTTCAAGTTTGTGTCTACTTGCAAAGTTTCGCGCGTAAGGAGGATGAAACGGAAATAAGCCCGCGAATCCGGTTTTCGGTCCAGAAGCTTCTCCCCGAGAAAAGTTGGGAAGACTGGGACTTCAAAAACTGGCGATACGCGTGGATTCAATACATCTCAATCGAGGCTTCATTTAGCGACGATCCGATTACGCCGTATTCACAAGAAACGTTTATAGAATCCAATATACATCAAGTACTGCGTATAGTGAGTCTCCCTGTCGATGTTAACGCTTCGACGTTCCTCGGCGTCCGAAATAATTGTAATTTGTAGTGGTAGAGGTGAAAGTTACAGTGACTTTTTAGGCTTTCCTGATCCTATTCCTCATGAGCTGGCGGATCTCTTCTGGAGGGTGACTCAAAAGACGCAGAAGGACTTCGCCAGAGTGAATGTGAGCAACAGAGATCGGGACCTTCTTCGTATGTTCGACGGCTTTGTCGCCGATTCCATCAGACAAGGAGCTTTCTTGGAGGATCTCTCCACCTATGGTCCTTCTATCGCACAGAGGAATGTTTGCGAAGCCATCGCATCCATCTTCGGAAAGCGAAGAGGAAGACGACTCAGAGTTCGTTTGGCAGAAATCAATCTGCGACCTAAGGGATTCGAACTCATCGTCGACGCTTGGCTGCAGTCGGATGGAACTTTCGAGGACAAGGTAATCGAATCAGGAGGTTACAATAGGCACAGTGAAGCCGTGTGGTCTGCGGTCAAGGAGAAGTACAAGACCATCATCCAGCGGCGAGACCTCACATCTCTCCAATCGTACAAAACAATCGTGCGGCGGCGGGAGTTTTTTTCTGGGTATCTGCCTCATCCAACGAAGTTGTCCTCCCTTCTAATCTCCCCCAAAGAGATTCGTGTCGTGAAGTTCGAACCCTGGGTAAGTCCTTTAGGCTTCTTGCAGCTAATCGCCTTCTTCAGCACGTGCCAGTGGATTTCCAGTGGATTGACTTGTTGATAGGCAAATGGAAAGAAGGATGCGCGTTTTACGTGTGGAGACGAAAATGGAAGCTCTTCTTCCAATTCAAAACCGCTGACGACTGGCTCAAACTTGTGGAGAAGTACGGCTGTGAATGAAGGAAGTCGCCTTCCGATTGCTCATCCCATGAGTCCCACGTTCCTGGAGGTAGAGAAGCTGGAAAATTGGTTTGAAATCGGCGTGAAGGTTTGTGACGGCACTTGACTTCTTTATTGTTCCGAATTTAGCACAAATTTTTCACTAGAGAGGAACTGGAAGCTCTCATCGCCGACTGGAAGGAAGGAAACGGCGAAACCCTCGTCAACGAAGTGACGAGGATGGACGTTAAAATTGGGAACACGGAATTCGATTATCCTGTAACTCGCTACCACTCTCATCCAAAGAGGAACGCTCAGTGCTTGATTGTTCAACAGGACAAGTATTGTGACCGTTCCCTGGAGCGTATCTGCATTGTCCCGATTGATCCAGAGGTTTGCGTCCAGTTCGCAACTCGCCTCATCTTCTGTTTTCAGGATGTCGAGGACTGGAATTTGGAGCTCCTCTTTGGGACCTTGCAAGTTTAGAAGACTACCCACCTTGCCTATGTTTGTTACTCTGCGTTGTTGTTCCCACTTGCTATAAACTGCTGTTCTCATTTCAATCTGGATGAAACTATGGAAACAGGAGGGTACTGTTCCAGGTCAGCCCCTGACAACGTTTGATGGGGCCAAGAAACGGTTGTCAATGACCCATCCAACAACTCCATCCAACAACTCGAACCTCAAATCAGTTACATGTCAAAGTACGCGATGCTCCGCTCATATCAGCTAACGATTTAATTACGACGACTGAATTATGCATTTAGTGCGTAGGACCACTGACACCGGCGACTCAAACTCAAACCACGAGGACCCCCCTCCTGGTCTCCCTCCTCAAGAGGGCGTTCTGCTCGCGGAGCCTCCGCCGCTCGCGCTGTCGTATCCGAATGCGGACGGCGACGACGAACAGAATGACGAGGATGCCAATGAAGAGACTGACGAACTTCGTGATGTACACGGCTTTGGGGATGGTGACGAAGAAGCTGTAGATCATGTCGTAGGCCGGCTCCGCGAGGAAGGTGTGCGAGTCGGCCCACAGTACTGGGATGAACTTGTTGGGTAGCTGGCCGGATTGACTGAAAGGAAAGGGGTTTAATGGAAGGAGTAGAAGGAGAAGCTCGCGGGGAAGACCAGAAGAGCTCAATTGAGGGTCATTTGAGTTCGATACAGAGGATCTGCGTAAAAGGGAGATTAAAAGGGAGATAAAAGGGAGAAGCCGATTTGCTTAACCAAGGAAGTAGCTTGTAGAAGATTGCAAAAAGTGATGGAAGTTCCAGCGTCTTTGTAGCACGGACTCCTCAGTGCTTAGAAAGACAACTTACACAGTGTCGGCCCACTGCCTGACGGGGACGTTGATCTGCAGGCGGAACTTCACCTCTGTGACCATTCCTGATTGCTAAACGGACCCTTGACCTCTGCTTCCAGAACTCCTTGCCTACCGGTTCGTGGGTGTAGCTGAGCGGGATGTGCGCCTCGTGGTGTGGATCCAGTCCATACACGGAGTCGACCGCGGCTTGCGGGGAGAGGAGGTAGTGCGGCGCGGAGAAGATCATCCCAAAGGGCGCGTCCTGGTTCTTGCCCGGGAAGCAGGCCATGGGGAAGAAGCCTGGCGGGAGTAGATAGGTTCCGTTGAAGTATGACCGGTCGCAGCACTCGTGGCACAGGTTCTCTCCGAGGCCGCAGTTCACGTCCACGAGGTCGCAGTTGGTGGTGTTCGTTTTTCTAAAGAGAAAAGGTATTATTTAGCTTTCATTCAGTGGATATCTTCTGAAGGCCAGCTCCAGCCTTTGAAATACCTGGCCCTGACCAGATAACAAGTGCCTAGGAGCTACTTCTTCCACTTACGGAGGGCACGTCGGCCACTGAGGGAAGTAGTTGACCTTCTCTCGGTTCTCATACCGGAATCCGATATTCTGCTCAAGCGTCGTATCGTATACTTCATGAGGTACTTCATAGTTGTAGCTCGGAATCCCGTGAACCGTCTTCTCCTCATTGAAGTCCATGTAGAACGACCTGGAAGTAGCTTAGGGATAGCAGCAGTTTGCCTCTGAAGAGCTTACCTGCACATGTAGGACTGGAACATGTAGAGCCTGTCGGTCTTCTTCAGATTAGGAGGACTGAAACTCCCAGTGTCAGATCCCCTAATCTCCCTAGCTTCTTCGGTCTTCCACCAAGGGAGTGACGCCATGCCAGCCCATTTCTCGATGTTGGCGATGTTCCTGATGTTCGCCTTCCCCGAGCTAATCGTATAGTCCTCGTCGTTGCTGTTGTTGTACTAAAGCGCTCGATGGTCAACGAGATGCGCAGAAGATCTAGTCCTACCCCGACAAAGAAGCCCATCTTCTCGAGAGGAGGAATAGGGAAGGGCAGGATGCTGCTGCCGTTGTTGTACGTGTCCGAGAGGTACTTTAGGATAGGAGAGTGACCCAAGCTGAGCAGAGGGTCTTCGTAGCCGTCGAAGACGAGGTCTCCGAAGCGGACAACCCTAAAGTGGAAGGGTTTATCGAGAATGGAAAACGTTTGGCCTTTGAGCTTAAAGTTATTGAACTTGAAGGTTCTTACAAAGGAGGGTTAGGAAAATTTCGGGTCAGTACCGTTATGTAAGCAGGGTAATGGAGCTCACGGGTCTTACAACTTACTTGAATGGGTACTCTCCAAGAGCTATGAGGCCCAAACTGATGATCCACTTGGCCGCTCTGCTGACATTGTATTTTGGATCTCCCAAGTCCATCATCGCTCCCTAAATACAAGCCTCCCATAAGGAGCTACCCTCTAACGTCCACTTACGATGGCCGGCAAGTTGGGTATATAAACGGGCGCTTCGTAAGTGCACTCTTCGCAGGACCCCTCCCTTTGATAGACGAACATCTTGTAGTTCTTGTACCAGATGGTGTCCCCACCATCGCTGAAAACGTACTCCTTCTTCTGCTCGGTCTCTCTTCAAAACACGCTGTTGGCATTATGTGGGACTCTGGCTGTGAACCTGATGGCAAAAGGTCCCACTTGGATGACATGGGGTTTTGCGCCGTAGTAGGCAACGTGCGTGGGATTGGTCACGTTGTAGATGTAGAAGCTGAAGGTGTTGTTCATCGGAGGCTTCGCCCAGAGGAAGGTCGCCTGCGACGGCACTCCGAGCGCGTCTTCCGTTAAGGTGAGCTTCTGGAAAGCGCTCGGTGAGTAATCGATTACTTTTACGGCCAGTTGATTTGCTCCCTATCGGAGGTGGGCTTTTGGCGAAGGTGCAAAACGCTGACTGATAGCATAGTTTATCGCTTCGCTGCTGAACTCTACACACCCTATAGACAACTTATCGCTTGTCACGTTGATTTGTGAGGCATCTGTGTGGGGTCAGCGCAGGGTTGAAGGCTGGCAAAAAAGCCTTAAAACGTGAGCTACAAGACAAGACGAGACAGTGAGAGTTATAAAGGCTGGTAACGGGGGGCTTAAAGAACGAACAAAATGTGTTTTTTTTTGTTGGTTCCAGAGCTGTGTCTCGACTCTCGAAAAACCGAGATTTTTTCCAAAAGAATCGGAATCCAAAAAACGGAGAATCCAAACCAAGACCGAGGATTTCGAGATCGAGACAGATTATGCTGGGATAGCGCACTGAATGTTTCTTAGGCAGATCAACTAAAAGTCGTGAAAAGCGAATGTCCTGCAATGTGAAAGGACACAAAGTATACCCATCTTGTTCCCACGCCAATCTGGTAATACAACAAGAAGTCTTTGACTGCTCTACTGAAAGAGGTGACCTTCGCACCTGAACTGACCCTGCTTCATATGAGATAACAATAGACTACACGTTGTCCCTGTTAAACGGTTGCTATGTATGGACAGTATGGAATTCAAAGAATACACAAAATGGGAGACACGTGGCGAGGAATATGTAGAAGCAGAAGACGCGTGTGCGTGCGGGTAATCTTTGGAGCAAACATGTAATTCGTGAAGTAATCGATCGGCAGTGGCTAGAGTTGTCTCGGAAAAAAGGTTAAAATAGGACCTAGACGTTTGAGAGCGTCAAGGATCTACAGATTTGTGCGTAAAGATGTGCTAATGACATCTTTAGTCCATTTATTTTGGAAATAGCGACATTATTGCTCTTGCTTATTGTTTGCATTTCCGCGTGAGCCGTCTCCTTATCACTCTCACTCTCTGCGGCGTACTTTAAGAAACAGCAGGAGTGCGTAGCTAATTGAAGGGTTAATTAAAGCAGTTTGTTATTTATTTAAGAACAGTCCAAGTGCTTGTGGGGTAACGGTCAGATTTATTCTCAACTTTCGGGGTTTTAATCGTCCTCTTCCAATCAAATGTTAGCTTATAAATTTAGTGAAGTAGATTACCGATATAGAGCTGCACTATAGTGAAAATGTCGCAGCTGGCTTTCAGCCAAACTAAACACGGTCCAAAGGTCCACACTGCCCGGAACTGAACACATCTTTGGGTGTTTACCACATCTCTGGGGTGATTTACAGCGTCTCCATTCACTGTATTGCCAACGATGTAAAGAATGTGTAATTCTACAAAACCTGATAGGGGTGTTTTTTTTCGCGTAGCACAGGAATTATAACATAACGGTCCCGATCCGAGGAGAAACAAGCCACTTTGTTTTTTGACATTTTTGCGAATCGTCCCTTATTTTGTCTCTTTCATATGTCATATGCCATGATTAAGACCACCGAAGTTTCTTTTTTTCTTTTTTTTCGAAGATAAAACCATATTACTGTTAGTTACTACAGGGTTCTAATGGTTGATGCTCTCTTTCCGTGTTGTATTGCCCGTACCAGGCACAAAATTTTCGCAAATTCTATGTTATGTTGCCTATTCCTATGATGTCAAACCTAGTTCTTCTAGATGCAATAAAGTGCACTGCACTACCATGGCATGGTTCTTGCATCGAGAAGTAGAAAGAGCACTTTGTTCCCATGACTCTGGCTCAAAAAATCTCATTTTTTTGCAATAACGTCCTTTGGCCTTGCTACCAATTAACGCAAAAAAGCCGACTTACCATGGCGACCATGGTGGTGAAGATAGGCTCGAATGCGAACCAACAGAACGCGGACAGGACGAGAATAAGGACCGCGATGACCAAGAAGAAGATGGTGCATTTCGCGGGCCGGCCACTGGAAGGAGGCGAGTCGTCCAGCGGGGACGCCGATTTGCCCATCACCGCCGCGAGCCGCTAACTATTCGAATGATGAGAATCCGCAGCGCAACAGCCGAATCGCCGCGATTAAGCGGCGTTATCAGCGATCGACGGGGAGCGACGAACGCGCCGCTGGATGCCTTCCTTCGAAGGTTAACTATGTCGTGCGTTGTGACACGCCACATAAATCAGAGTGATAAGTGAGAGGAAGCACGGCAGAGGCATGGTATGTGACCATTGTCCTGCTAGGGTTCTAAACTTCTTAGCTGACTTGATTTGTTGTGATCCTCCGAACTGAATTGTTTCTATGGGACAGTTCAGCTACAAATGCACATGCTGTAGCAACAGAAAGAAGGGTAAATTGTTATCAGAGCTTCCGGCTTGACCAGATGTAGAAGATTTAACCTATTTGTTTGGAGGTCAAATAAAATACTTACGGTAAGTGGTGGAGAGAAAGCTGGATTAAAAATGGAAGAATATTCCAACTCATCTAAGAAGTAGTCCTACAGCTTTGCTTCTCTTTGACCAGCCAAACATATTCTTTTATTTTTTAGTACTTGCTATGCGACTAACCGCACCATATTTTGTCGTTTTTAGGGCTCAATTTACAATGTATAAGTTCTACAAAAATCGACTAATGTTTACTTCTTTTTGTTTCATTCTTTGCTGCTTGTTGTTAGTAGTTCCTTTCCGGGTGGTTCCTGATTCCTCGCCCACTTGTTTGTGTTTGGCCTGTGACAGTCCGATTGGTCTTGTTTTTGTCTTCACAACGGAGTCCTAAATGTTCCGGATATCCGGCGATAAAAATGCAGAAGAGCAGGACCGTTATATCAGGTGAAAAATTTTCTCTTAACACATTCCTGACTTGTACGGTAGCGGTGCTATCGATGTTTTCGATGGCCTTTGTACTGGCAACGAACATCGCATACACTATATGCGTCATTATGTGGGTTTAGCGACGGTATAGTTAAGGGGCCTCTTGTGATAAGACTTCCATGGTCATAAAGCGCTTAGACTCCGGCTGCAAACACGGAGTATTTAATGTCACCTATTGTGCACCTTCTTTGCCATCCATAAATATCAATATGTATATCGCATGGTTTATACGGAAAAGGTCGCCAAAATATGTAAGGGTGGCCATTGATAAGGACAGTGTGCCATTGATTGAGCAGTGAGACAGTAGTATGGTAAAGGCGATCTAGTGAAGTACGAGAAAAGTACCGGTGAACTTTGTGCGGGTTTGGTCGGATTACACTTATGATTGCCCTAGTTAATAAATACATTTAGTCGAAAACTTGATTAATAAAAAGACATTAAGCACCTAATTACATTGGATATTTCGACTGCTCAGAAATGTAGCGGTAAAAAAGGAAAATTTATCAGCTACTAGAATCCCTTATTCTAATGTCACCATGTTTCATTCTTCTGCTTTTCTCGTTACACAGGTATTTAAACACCTTCAATCGACGGCCGGTTGAACAAAATTTTTGACTTTTCATTTAAATTTAGATGTGACAGGCATGTAAAGTGTAAAATGCTAGATAAAAATGTTTTGACGAGAGTGGGATTCGAACCCACGCCTCCGAAGAGACTGGTGCCTTAAACCAGCGCCTTAGACCGCTCGGCCATCTCGCCACGAGTCTGTGGCGTTGGATCATAGAACAAGTGGCACTTGTGTAAGCGATCGTCCACCGGTGTGATTGCCCGCCGGTGGCATTCATTGACTAGGAACACGACGACGGTTCTCGCATGGCCGCCATAGCTCAGTCGGTTAGAGCGTGGGTCTAATAAGCCCAAGGTCGCAGGTTCGACCCCTGCTGGCGGCAAATCTTTTTTACAATGCTAAATATAGTTTCTTCTTTGTAAGAATAAGAAATCCTTTCCTGCTTTACTGCTGTTTCCAATTATACCACCTACTTCCTGACAAATTGAAAACTCGCATACTTCAATTCCAAGCGTAATTGAACCCGTTCTCGGCAAGATCTATGCCTACTATTTTTTCGGTAACCTGTCTTTCAGTTAAGGCAACATTTAGCGCCCTTTGCTGGACAGTTCGCCTCTCCAGGCAATCCAATCCTAACAACTCATTTTATTAAACTTATTATTATTATTATTAATATTATTACCCTGAGTCAAAGACAGATGTACAAGCAACCCTTATTACTCCTTCTTACTACTCCATCGGAATCCACTCCTCCAAGAAGTAGTTCTTCTTGTCGACCATCTTGTCCAGCATGGAACCCTTGTAGGGCCAGTTCGAGAAGTAAGTGCTCTGACCACCGGCCAAGTACGAGCCCCACCAGGAGAACGTCCCCGTGGAGCCGATGGTCTCGTTGCACTGGGAGAGCAGCGCCAGGTCCACTTCTCGGAAGGCTCCATCCGAGAAGAAGATCTCACCCTTCTTGGCCGAGCTCTTCGGGATGTTCTTCATGGTCCAGGCGAGGTCGTCGCTGCACACGATGAACACCACCTTGTCCTTGTGTCTCGAACGGAAATGGTCCATCGCGTGCTCGAAGTACTCCTTTGTGGCTACCGTATGCCCGTGTTTGATGTTCCGGCTGTTCCAGGTGATATCCATGCCCCGGCGCACGTGCACTCCCACGTAGTAGTAGTTGTCATCTGGAAGAAGGTCTTTAAGAGAGAGCGGAGAGGACAATGAGGCTACCGTAACCCTCAGGCACGACCTGAACCTGGTCCACTCCTAAGAACGCGTCGTTGTTCACGTCGGCGTTGATCTTCTCGAACTGCGCTTCTTGGATGATCTGCTCGGCGCGGATGGAGATCTCTGGGAGGAAGCGGAACTGTTCGCGGATGAGATCCTCGTTATGAGGGTGGAAGTAGCGGAAGGACTGGAAGTAGCCCTGGAGGACCTGCACGTTGCTGTCCGGGTTCATGAAGAGCTGGAGGTCCGAGTGGTAGCTGCAGCAGTCCTGAAGGGGGGCGTGTTAAGAGAACTGATCAGGGTTAGTAAGCCACTCAAGTGGGCTGTTCCTAGAACAAAGCTTTTCGATATCCTCAGTAGCACCTTTGTTGGCGTTGGCGATAAGGAGGTACATTATCTGTGGCTTTTTGATTTTCCGAGTCCCAGCTATCCTGCCCGACACTTTACTAACCTCGCACTTACATTGCCTTAAGTTCCCCTAACTCTGTAATCTAATATCGCTAATGTGGTTCCTGCAAATCGGAGTGCTCTATTCTTATTTCTGTCCATTCGGTTAGGTTGGCGATATTCTAAACTTTCCTGAATTCTTATTTTTTACTTTTGGCGCGAAAGAAAGACAAAACGAGGCTGATGTTAACAACGCCTATCCTGTAATCGGATCAAGTTGTGGTAAACAGCGTCCCGCGCCTTCGCAAATTAGCTGATTCTGATGCTATTGTGTTTATTCCAATCTTATATATGAACTATTTTTATACCCCTTCTATTCAAATCGAGCTAGATAAGTGGCATTCCAAAGGAGCGGGACAAGTACGAGCTTCTAGCAGCATTCTTTCTGTTGGTTTGTCATGAATACCTGCATCTGGTGAATAATCCCCAGGAACCCTCAGTTCCCTCCATTCTACTCTATTTGCACCCTTCTTCGCACCACAATCGTCCAGCTGACTCCCAAAAAGTCGAAACGAGTCTTCAAAGTCCATGTAAACAACCCAATCCTTTAACAAGATCAAGTTGTGCCAAGTCAACTTTCCACAAAGATCGCCCCTCACCTAGTGCACATCCGGTCTCCCGAGAGCAAACACTCCCTTGTTACCTTAAACTCGACGGCGAAGCGCGCGTTCTCGCCCAGCAGCTGGTCGTTGATTTGTGGCGTGACGACGACGGCGTCGAGGTCGAAGGCGCGCCGCAGGAGCGAATTACTCGGGATTAGCAGCTTCGCCTTGTGCTGGTTGGCGATGGAGCGGAGACTCGCGTACTGGAACATCAGGTTCCCAAGCCCTGTGGAAATCGATCGCTTCTCAAGGGGGGTGCCCACCTTTGCTGTAGGTGAAGTTGCTCACGATGTACCTCTGGGTCCTCCTTAGCTCCGTCCGATCGTAGATGATGTGGGGGTCGGCTATCTTCCATGGCTGGTCGAAGGTGACGTCTCCTCCTGGAACGGGATGTCCACATTTGGGTCTTCGGAAAGTTAGGGTTGCTACGACCCCCTTAGCACTCACCTCCCTGTGGGAAGACCTTGACTTGTTGCAGGAGGGAGTAGGCGCCCTCGCGGCGGCTGATCTCCTGGTGGCGCGAGTTTGCGCGAAGCACCTCGGAGACGAGCAGAAAGCAAACGAACGACGTGAAGATGAGCAGGAAGAGAAGCAGGTTTCGCGACACTAAACACCGCGATCAGAGGATGGGCCCAACGACGTCGTTTCGCGCCTTTGCTTCGGAGTGCCGCCCGGAACCGGACGCGCCTGTTGCGATTTGCATGTTTACGTGTTCCAGGCGAGCGAGATGTTCCCGGAATGGTCGATTCGCTCGCGTTTGTGGAACGATCCAGCCTGTGATTCGGTTCCCACTTTTGAAGGTTTAGTGAGTGGTTTATATTCCTTTAACTCCATTTTAGTTTTTTTGGTCAATATAGGACTGATAGGGCAAAGAAGCAGAGAAGATAGAATGAATTTCAATACATGGCTCGATAATTTATAGAAAAAAGGACGCCATTCTTCAGATTCTTAAATTCGATTAAATTAAAGAAAGAAAACGTTCTGACGAGAGTGGGATTCGAACCCACGCCTCCGAAGAGACTGGTGCCTTAAACCAGCGCCTTAGACCGCTCGGCCATCTCGCCACGAGTCTAGTTGGATCAAAGGCCGGATATTTAGCCTGAGCTAAAAAAAAAATAAAAAATTATTATTTTTTAAATTTTTTCCCAAGTTTTTTTACAAGTTTATAAATGGGCTTTTTGGGAATTTTTTTAAAACAATACTTATTGTGTATTGGCTTATAAATGCCCTTTTTTAGAAATGTTCGGGTTGGCATTTGACTCCAAATTTTCGAATCCTCGAAGTTCGAAAAAAAACCCTACTCATGTTATTTATGAACATCTAGAAAAATGGGGGGAATAGGTGGGCAGTCTAGGAAAAAAACTAAAGAAAACGTTGTATTGAAGCATAGTTAGTTACATAGAAACGAGACTGCGTGAGGAGAACCATGTCTTTGTCACCGCTTAGCTGTGGACTTAGTGAATGCTCTCCGACACCAACCGCGATTCTTTATTTTTTCTAAAGTTTTGGGTTTATTCGTCAGGCCTGATCTTCTTTCCATAATTTTACACTCCGCGTTTCCTCGGTCTGCTCTCCTAAAAGAGACCTCAACCTAGTTTTAAGCCATTCAACTCCGGTCGTTCTTATTGTTAATTGGATTAATCAATTATTAATTGAATTACTTAAAAAAAAAGTTAGAAAAACCTAGATATTTGAAAAGAAAACGGAGAAACGCAACAGACGTCTTCTGCAAAAACTTGGAGGACTTCTAAAAACTTCTGCGCTACTATTGCTGTGGTGACATCGCCCGGACCCATCCTAAAACAATATTTAACACCGATAATTAAATCCTACCTAATCTCATCATCCTATCCTGAGATGGAAACACAGGTGCGCCTTGCTCCAAGGAGATGTTTTGAATCAAAAATAGAGTCGCGCGCAATGTGGGTCAGCCGAACCGTTGTGGCGGCGCGCTGTTCCATTAAACTCCGTTGAATTTCCGACCTAGTGGGGGCGTTGAAACACGAAGAAACGATCGGGATTACCCAGGCGACGGAATATATCGATTCTAATGAGTCGATCTTTAAGTGGAACTGTTGGGAGAAATCAAAGGAGGAAGTGATAAATCAGTGGGGCAAATCAGTGGGATACGTTAGTTACTCATCTTACAGTACCAGGATGTAGCCTGAAGCTGGTCTAGGAGCTGACCCTTGAAAGTTGACCCCCTGGTACATTTTGATCAGCTCATGAAGTTGATCTCCCTAGATGTGAGAGCTATGCAACAGAGCTTCTAAGGACTGCAGATTTCGAAGTATTTTCCTTGGCGTGGGACCGACCACCCGAAAGCCTTGTGGGGCTTATTGTTTGTGTACTTGTTTCCATCAGCGCCATCCGCGTGGGAAGAGAATGAAGCAGCTCTGGGTTAATCCAAGTCTTACTTCCCCCGAGAATTGCGGAGATGAAGTTTTCTGCGCACAAAGGGAGTCGCTTGTGTTTACACAGAAGATAAGCGTCACGCATAACTCTTGCTCCTTTTGTTTGGCGGCGAAAAACGGACAACGACGACATAGAGGCCGAAAATAGCCGAGGGGAAAACAGCGACTCACGTGTTTGTCACTGGTCAAAGTGCTTTCTTGCTTTGTGGACTGATGTGGGAAGTGCTCCTCTTTGGCGTTCTTCTTTGTAAGAAGCTGTATTAAGTGGAGGAGGAGATGAATATTGATGTAGGGAAGGATAGATGGTCTTTGATAGCGTTGATCTGTTACCGCTCGGTTTTACACGTGTAGAACCTGCCATTGAAGGAATAGTGTTTAAAAGAACCCAGGGTAAAAACGATTTATGAACTACACTTATCCTTTGATCAAGACCATTAGATCTAAGCGTTACTAGGGAGCCTGCTTTATGAAATTTGATCCTGCAATTCTGCATCTTCTTGTGGGTTGGTTGAATTAAACTTGAAATTTAAGGACTTGATGGCCTGAGTTTTCCTATTTCATTTTTTTAGGAATTGAGGATTTGACGTTTAGTGAAATTGGTCCTCGTTCTCAGAACCAGAAAAGGCAAGGAGAGCCTTATTTAGAGCTTCCACTTTTGGCCTACACCCTCCACCAAGAGAAAAGATATGTGATGGAGATGAACGAAAGTTCCGGCCACAAGTCATTTCCTTATGAAGGTCAACCAAAGGAGTTCTCCACCACTTACTTGCACTGGTAGGGACTATTACGACTTCCTTGCACTCTGTTCGTTCTTAGCAAGAACTCCCGGTCCCGCAACGATCTCTGCAATCAGCTTTTTATTCAACCCGAGACACGAATTGGCGTCTCAGGATGTGATGATCTTCCTTAACTGGATCGGTCTGATATGAACTAGCAAAACTCGGCCTCCATTATCGAATGCAAGCCTCCTTTCCCGGTGTCCTTGGTGACGTCATCGCTAAAGTCACGTTGGCGTCCGCACAGGATGTTCCGTTTTTGGGCTAGGATCAAATTGCGTCCATCGTCCTCCCGCACTTTGTGTAAATCATTAGTGCGCTAAAGTAGGCGACTTATATTTACAGCGCCACTTGGTTATTCAATGACTTAACCACTAAAATATTTTGTAATCAATATATGTTACGAGGTTAACCTATCACCTCGTGACTCATGCTCCCTCCCACAAAGGGTTGTTCCGCTGTCCGAGAGTCGGCACATGTTCTACTGACCCGTAATTCCTGGGTCAACTGATCCTTGGCTTGATCCGACCTGTTGACATTCATCATTTGATTAGTATCATATTCCCTTACAGGGTCATTTTCAGCCTACATATGTGTTTTTCAGCAAAGGAGCTATTTAGTGAGTAATCGCATTCCTACGTGCAAAAGGAGCACCTTCGCACACCTGGGAGATGACTCACTTACATACTGTTGTCGAGCTTCGGTCGGCTAATGGATCTGCGCGTAATAATAAAGCCGTCGTAAAAAGAACTTTTTGTGCATGTAGGAACACGCCTGAAGTTTGTGAGTTTAAGAGGGCCAAATTCAGCTAGGCCAGCTTCTTTTTTTACGTCCACATCCATCCTCCGACCGTCGACGCTCCAATATCGCTCTCGATTAGCCATTTACCCCTGAATTATTGTTGTCGTTTTCCATCCGACTGCCATTCCATTTTCCCAAGAAGGCAATCGCATTCCCACGAAATTGCTGTTTTACTCTCTTCGCCAGAGTCGTTCGAAAAACAACTAATAGATCTTCTAGAGCTAATTGTTGTAAGAATCAAAGATCCAACGTGGAGGGATAGCCTGAAAGTTAAGAATTAGAAGAAGCACTGAGAACTACCATCCAGTGCGATTCATGATAGCACCAACAGGAATGCCTGCACTAGAGGCTCAAGCATGTCTTATCTTGGTGGGGCCAGAAAGCGCGCCGCTTAGGGGATCGGCCAGGACCGAGTCAGTTCTCTGGCTTCCCCATTGCGTGTTCTTTGCTCAATCTTTGCAAACTTGTTCCCACTCTGCACCCCCCCCCCCTCATGAATTCATAATGATATCTCAAAGTGATCCACGTTCGCCATTTCATCATTGGAAACGTGTCCGCATCATGTCACATATAGTAAAGCGAACGACTCTGTCAAGGTGTGCCTCACATTAGATATTAATTCGTCCGCATAGGTCGATTCATCATGCAAACCCCAATCCATCATGAGTCATGGAGGTCCTGGCGTTAAGGAAGCTCAAGAATGTCCTGGCCGCTTTGTGCAAAAAACGTCATAAAAACATAGAAATGGAAGAGCCAAGCGTACTAATTAGATCCACACATAATCTTCTAAAGCGCTTCCTTATTTGTCAGTCGAAAAGAAAAAATTCTGCGGCACCCTTTTCTCTATAATCTTCTCTTCTTTTGTATACCTTCTTTAACCTATGTAAAAATTCTCATAGGTCCGAATGCTTTGTAGCAGTGGTGTTTTATTGGCATAATTCTTGGCCATGAACAATAGGTAATAATCTACCGTATTCTTATATGACTTTTACTGCTCTTCGGAGCTTATCTGAAGCTTGGCGTCATCGATACTTTACTTCTTGGATCTTCGGTTCTAAATTGATTAAAACAGTTCTAAAAACTACAAACGTGAAAGCCTTCTCTGAATCTCTAGGCAAATCTCTAGGTAAAGGGCTCTTTGCCTACATTTTCCCTTTGTTCCTTCTGAGGCAGATCAAAAGCCACTCGAATTCAAAAGGCCAATAAAACGTGGATTTGGAGCCGACCTTTTCCACAGCTCCGTTAACTATGTGGCCTCCCCACTTCCGAACGCCCAACGGCTTCCGCAAACTGACGCGATAACCGCTTATCTCGCACCGAACTTCCTGTGCACGCGCTCGCTTCTTCTGAATAATTCCACTCGTCCGTCTCCTCATCCACTCGGCAATTCCGGACTCCCCGGCGAACCTCGGCCCTTGACTCCGGCAGGCGCCACTTGTTCCATGTCCTCAACGCCTTCACTGTTCAAACAAACCCACTTGCCTCCTCGGCATACCGTCCTTCCCGAGCCTCGATCGATCACCTCCTCCTTCTTGTGCCCAAGACACCGACGCCCTCCGGCGGCTCCTTCGCATAATTAGCCCCTGACTCACGGTGTTGTTGGCCGCGAACGGTCCGCGTCGCCGGCCCCGTTCGCCTTTTCGCTCGGCCGCCACAAGCAGGTAGTCGACAGGCTAAGGCAGTCGTTGCCAGTGACGACGACGACGAGATAGGCGCCGAGGACCCCGGCGAGCCGGAAATGTTGCAGTCCGCGGGGGATTGCCCCCCGAGCCAGGCTGGGTTTTTGGTTTTTTTGTAGGGTTTCCAGATCGTTGGTCGTCACAAGGGGGGTTTCATTGCGGACTGAGTCTCGATTTTGGGAACCATCACGCATTTTTTGTGAATTATTCTAAACATAAGACGGTTCTGACGAGTCTGCCCTCTGGGAACTACGGCTCAAATCGGTTAACACGCCCTGTTATTCTATTGTACCTGTATATGTGACTATCGAGCACGCATCCACGCATTTCTTCCCGATCATGCGCTTACAGTCACATCCCATATTCATTATTTCCATTTCTTTCTGACTACAGCTATACGCTTGGCCAGAGATGCATGCATATTGTAGCTGTTTGACGCACGACCACTGCCAGATATACAACAGTACAATCATGCTAATCTTTTGACCATGTGGCTTCCTTGGCGCCAGGGACACCCTTGAGATTTTACCCAGGGCGTAGTGGTTTATTAGCCGAATGTTCTTTAGGAGTGCACCATAACCATGTTCATAACAACACACGTATACAGTATAAAATAGGATTTCCTTGGATTGTCCTTTTCTAGTTCACACGACGCTTCAAAAGAAAGAAATTTGTGCTCAAAACATTGGTCAAGATCATCGGGAAAAGTAGACTATTGGATAGCTTAAGAGGAACCAATTTTATATTTATATATTTTTACAAGAAAGTCCACAGCATTTAGAGTTTACCAGTTCACTTTACTGACTATTCTTTCTGTGCATTCAACCCCCCTCGACGTCACTGGTCCCGACGCGATCGATGTGTACCCAATTGTGGATGTTTACCTAGAGCCACGCGCTTCTTGTTGTCCGCGTCTAATCGACTCTATCTATCAATGCATGGTTTCCGCGTCCGCGTAGTGGGGCTCGCCGGAGAAAAGGAAAGTGAGTTGCAGAGGCGATAAGCGATGTGAGTGGTGATGCCGAGCGCCAAAGAAGCCCCGATGCCGACGCCGTCCGTTTTTTGCGGCTGCTGCCGCAGTCCCAAGAAGTTCAAGGACAAAGAGCAGCAGAGGACTTCGCCCGACGTGGCAAGGGTAGGCCTTTGCGACTTTAAAAATCTCTTAGGCGACAAACGACGCTACCAATGAGAACTTACTGTTAGCTCAGAATAACATAATGATTAGCTCGACAGGCTTCGGTTCTCGTTCAACCCCGCAAGAACTAAAATATTTTTAAGCATCTCGTGATTCTATCAGTTTCTACACAAGGAAGAAAAAAGAAAAGCACATTGGACAAAACATTCAAACAACAAAACAAAATCGCTCCTGGAGGGATCGAACCTGAGGGTCAAAATTGGTGTTCACCAATCATGATATCAGTATCTCTTGATGGAAATGCGCATGGGGTGTAGCGGTGCGGAGATCCCTGAATTTACTCGTTAGGCCCCGCTAAAGGCATTTTGCGATTTTTTAGTGTTCAAACAAGGAAGAAAAGAAGAAAATTGGACAAAATATTTAAGAACAAGATAAAACACCTCTAGGAGGGATTGAACCTGAGGGTCAAAAACGGTGTTTATTTTCTTATTTCTGTAACAATTTTCCCGATTCTGACAAGAACCGGCACGATTTTTTTTATTTGTTTGTTTCGCTTATTGGGCAAGCTGATAAGTCGTCACGGGACCCATGTCCAAGGTCAGAGCAAATCTGGTACCTTTGTGAATGGAATATACCAAAATATTCATCGAATTACACATTTGGAACATGACTCAGGAAAATCACAATCTTCTGAATCAACAAATGGTTTGTCGTTATTTAAAGTGCACACATGTGGGGATTTCCGACGGAAATATTCCTAGAAATCAGCGATAGATACTGTAGGGCAGATAGTTATTTCTGAATCTGTTAGCGGCTGTCAACTGATGAGCTTTGAAGTTTGATGGAGGTGGGCCGGAAGTGCCCCTGGGGTATGCGGTCAGATGTAAGACAGGCAGACGCGATTTTTCTTCCATTATGTCTCGTCGACGACCATATTATATAGGCCTCTTTAGTGACAAGTATGCAATATGCGCCCAACGTACATTTCAGTTGTTGAATTCATATTTTTATTTAAAGTACCACTGTGACGTCAGATATTGTTTGACGACAAAGTACACTCTGATTTGGTTATCCAAACAAGCAAAGCACACAGCCAAACGCGTAGAAAAACAAGGCCGGTGACTCAAGTAGATTTTGTCTTCATTACTGGCTACTCAATGTCATACGTCTGCAGGACTCGTTTTGCAGAGCAACCTAACCAGGGTCAGAAATTCTTGCCAATTCGTCTCAGTTTTAGCCTTCTTACCGAGTCAGGCTTTTCTCATCGGACGTCAACTGTAAGGACATGCAGTGAAAGTTGTTATTACTGACGTAAATGACTTTTGGGTGACTCAAGGAGTTATTTTGTATTCCAAGGCAACGATAATTTGCGAGCTTTGTCACACGAGTGGGAAATTGTGGCCTTTACTCACGAGGAAAAAGACAAACAAACAGACAAACAAGATAATGGGAACATTAATGTTGTAAATACAATCCTGAGTGATCAAGGAAGCGGACTGCAAATTGACGTCTTCTGTAGAGCGTCAATTCAAAGGCTATCGAAGAAAGATGGAAGATCGCCTTGGAGTATGACAGTGTAGAGGTTTTGCATGTCCAGTGCATGTAAAAGATGGGGTAGCTAATCTTAAAATTGAATGAATGTAAATTGTTGTCGCCGCACGGCGAGGTTCCGAGACATATTAAGCACCCACACTAGGGATTAGGGCACAGCAACGTCACCTTTTCATGTGAAGTTACATACATTGACACTCACGGGTCTCTGGCCCACAGTAGGTAATCGCCAGGTTTATCCGGGCGAGACACATCAGGAAGCCACCGTATCCACTCGCGCGCGCCAGTCTCCACGTTCGCGTGCTCCTGCTGGACTCGGACTCGAGAAGGACGACCCTGGGATTTCGTTCGGATTTGTTCTGACATTATTTCGGTTTGTAAATTGGTGCGCGTCGTTTCGTCGACTTAAGCGCAAATAAATTGTGCTCTTATAGTAGCGTTGTTTGACTGCGGGACGCTCAGCGTGCTATTGTGGGAGTCGTGTTCGAAGTTGTCAGCACACTCCTTTTGGTGATCTTTGCAGGCCGACCGGCGGCTGCAGAATCATTTGTCGGCGACTCGAACAGGACGCTCATCGGGAGGTCCTCGAGTACGCATTTGTCTTCGGTTTTGTGTGTTTGTGTTAGTTGACCGTGGGACGTTCGTCGCATCTTCCACGGGGAGATTCGGCGTCGTCCATAGGCTAAGCTGTTGTGGACAGTAAAGCCGACTCCATCCGCGTGGCACCTGTATTGCAACAGGCAACTCAGGTTTCGGGCGAGCATAGAGATTAGGGACGACAGTCCACCACTGAGCATCGACGAGGCAGAGGCTTTAATTGTGGCGGTTATAGTGAATGTAACACTATGGGCACGATGGTAATAAAATACACACTAAACTACCCTCCCCTAAATATCGTCAATTTCTGACAAGGTCCTTTTCAGAACCCGATCCAAACAGTGACCTCGTCTCCCGCCCGTCCTCCGGTTACCGTAAATCCAATCCCACAAATTGTGGTTACCTCCCCGCCAAGCTTCCGCTCCTCTCCGAAGAAGTGCGACGAGTTCGGAGACGTCAAGTCGCCGCGCGACGTCTTCTCCACGGCGCGCAGTTCCACTGACACGACGGAGTATCAATCGATGGCCGAGCTGGTCCGAGGCATCCGTAGAGAAGCCGGTAAGTGGCCTCCGTTCTGAAGGTCTTAATCCGGCGTTTAGGTGTGCCCGAAACGCCGCGTGTGGTCGGCGAGGAGAAGACCCGACAGGACGTGCAACTAAATGTAGGTAAGCTGGTGGTGGTGATTGGAGTTATCAATAGAATTCTACTCTTTGCGCGAGGCCACTCGAAACACTCGAAGTAGCAACTTGTGCTCAATTCGTTGGGTACCAAGGGTGTGCGGAGTTGGAATTTTCGAAAACGGAGGTCGGAGTTCGGATGGCCAAAAAACCCGGAGTTTCGGATACCGGAGGTCGGAGGCTCCGCACACCCTTGTTGGGTACTGCCGTAGTATTTCATGAAATGACTCAAAAAGTAAGAAAATTTGAGTGAATTTGCCCCGGCTTTCCAGTTGGATCACTTCGAGCCCGAGTGAAATCGGATTTCAGAACTTGGACTCGATAAGGACTCAGACTCAAGTGATTTTTTTCCAAGGTCCCGAATCTGTTTCCAGCGCACAACTTCAAAAAAAAGCAAAGTGCAAGAGAAAAGGGAAATGTGCATTAAAAGTGCAATATCATCTAAGTGCTAGCGCTATTAGTCCAGGTCATGCGCAGCCAATAGTTCCCCTCAAAGGAGGAAAAAGAGACCTGCCCAAAAAATTGTGTCCGTAAATAAGAAATAGTTAATAGCCATGGGAGTGCAAACGCTGTCGGATCTCGCTGCAATTAATGGAGAAAAAAACTACCTTTTTCACCGCTTTTGAGAGCAACCATGTGGCTGAAATAAAAATATCATGCTAATATTATGCTTGAGTGTCCGTAAAGGAAATGAGAAAACCTTCCTTTGCTGCAACTCAAGTTTTCAGTTTTTTTTTCTTGAGCAAAGAAAAAGTTTCGACCTCGGCAGGATTCGAACCTGCAATCTTCGGTTCCGTAGACCGACGCGTTATCCATTGCGCCACGAGGCCACATGCCTCCTCGGTTAGTAACTCTATCATGAGAGGCTAAACAAATTACATATCGAGGAGGCACCCTTCCCCTACACCCTTTCCCTACACTCTACACCTTCTTGCAGAGAATCTGACGCGAGTGATCGAGCCTGACCAGGCTCCGTCCACGTCGTCCGCCCCCGTCGCCTCGTCCTCGAGGGCTTCCTCCCTAGCGGTGACCATCGAAGAGTCCCGCGCAGTGCCTCTGCCCCTGAGCCGGCATCGCTCGTTCCGGTCAGTTCTTTCCGAAATGCCTCAACTCATCGTCTACTACGTGGGATTCGTGTACCTCTGGTGCATCTCCAGCATGTACCACGTCCTGAACAGGTTGTTGTGACGCTTAAGTAGGCCAGCCTACTCCAATGGAGCCTTTATTCACAGAGCAATAAATCATTTACGACCGTCTTGGTGCTTATGGCCGACGTTTACGAGCCAAGACAAAAGTTACCCATCATGTCTTGGGTCAATTGTTGTTTTTCTCCGACCATAAAGCGAGCAATTACACATTTTACCCGTCGTCAAGGAGGCGGTGATGGACAGAAGTTGTTTCAAAACACGTCGTAAACACTAACGCGCCATGTCGCCCGCGGCCTTTGCTCAAGGTGCATGTTTCCCCAACACGTTTCACAGTTTAGCCTGAAGAACTTCGGAGCTCCTGCTTTTGGTGGGTCAAAACTACTACATCACCTTTATTTGAACATGGGAATTTAAGAACATTTTAGAAAAAATGCATCGCAACAGCATCACAGCCCTGCAAAAAAAGATCGACGAGAGCTTGAATACTTCTTGAGGTCCTCTTGTAGAGTGCTTCTCTCAAGCTGGAGCACGACTTCTTCGATGAAACAGTATCCATGGCGATAGGCCTCAACATCATAACCGTGGAAATCAACAGTGTCACAAGTCACCATGGATACTGTACCTATCTGCTTCATTGAGAAGCTGCGCAGCAACTGGAGCGAAGGACTCATTGGATCAAAGGACCTCAAGAAGCCTGCAAGTTCTCGTTGATGGCGGTGCATGAGGTTTACCTCCCACAACGTAATGTGGCCTTGGAAGATCTCGGGAAATTTATCACACAACGTATCTCAATCACTTTCCATCCACTATATACATTAAAGCAAACTATCAGCCCCTACTCGGCAAGCTTTGTTTGATTGTTTGAAGCTTCGTGTTCGCTCACAAGCTTCCGAATGTACCAGCCACGTGGGTTTTTTCTGCACGAATTTCTGTTTTTTTGCAACTATTGCGAAAAACAATCATTCTTTTCGACAAGTCATAGCATTGTTCTCGAGCGATGCAGAAATGCATCACTCCCACCGCATAACCGAGGAAACCCACAGTGTACCCCCATTTGCTTTCCCAATCGCCATGGATTCTCCTCCAAAGACACCGTTTTCTGCCGAACCATCTCCCAGATTCTTGCTCAGTAGCAGCACGACTGCAACCGAGGCTTCTTCTGGACTGTCTCTATGCTTCCGCTGGAGTACCGCACCGACCGCACCCTCGACCGGATTAGCCGACACCACTTGCAGGTTATTGAACATCGTTCAAGATCTCCTCTACGGTACCAACAGCGATGTTTATGCTGACACGACAACGAACGTGACCCGAAACACTTGGGCTTCTAGAACAAGAGCCGCTTCAGCCCGGAAAGGCCCTGGGCCGAAGTGGTGGTGCTCTAGTTGCTTCATCCGAAACAATTCCTCGCTTGAGAAGTGCCGGCGCTGTCGCCAGATGGAGCTTCGAGCTGCTCCCTCCTCAGTGAACTCCTCAAATCCTTTCGGATCTAAGCTCTTCAAACCAGCTGTTTCTGACTGTAAGTTCTTAAGGTAGTTTCAACTTCTTACGCATTGTTTTTTAGCTCGCTTCAAGTTTGGCCTCGGCGCTTCCACCACTAACATCCAATCTACGAAACCAGAAAGTGCGCCACCAAAGAAACCGTTCGGAGCGTAAGTCTCGGCTACTTTAACAGGTCTAGCACCACTGTTTTAGCGCTTCTTTCAATCCACCGGCCCCGCCAAACGACGGTTTCGCATTTGCAACTGCTTCTTCCGTTCCCCAGAACGGGTTCAACTTCGGTGCCGACCTTCCGTCGACGTTCAACTTCGGCGGCGGCAGTTCCCAGCCTGCCCAGTTCGGAGCCTCGAGGTGAGTCTCGCGTGGCAAAGCAGTGTCCTTCAACAAGAACTATTTCAGGGGTGCATCAAGTCCTGCTCCAGCAGGTCGTGGTCGTCGACACCGTGCTAAGTGATCCGAAGTATGAATCTTCCCTTACGTTGTTTAATTTGATTAAGAGCTGGGGTAAACGTTGTGTCGATGTATTCTCCTTCAACGTTTGTTCTTTACACATTTTAGAACTTTAACGTTCAATTTTCCAATGCTTATTTGGGTGACAGAAAGAGTGCTTAAAGTGCTTAATGTTAGATGGCGAAGGCGTACCTCGTTCTCAAGAAGCTCTGTGAGACGTTGGTGGCGTCTTTACGATAGAGTTAGATGAAGGACCTGTGGGTTGGAAGACGGAAGATTTCATCTTACTATTAGAGCAACGCATCATCCGACGAATCGAAATATTCAATGATGAAGGACATGCACTGTTCCACATGGATTGCCATCCGTTCACGGAAGAAAGCTTCAAATTTCCAAGGAGGAGTCCTTAGAGAGATTATGTGAGATATCCGTTTATTACAGAGAAGAAAACTATCAACGCCTAGTTGGTCAGCTCTGCTTGATGCCTTTGAGAGTCACAGAAATCCGCATTGATTGAGTGTTTATACCGATGAACCCACTTACTCGCATCATAGAAAGTGGGAAGCTTCGAAGCATCGAATTTTTGAACAAGGCATAGCATTGTTCTCAAGCGATGCAAAAATGCAAGCTGCAAAGTCGCTGCATCGCTTGTGAAAAACCCATCGCTTAACAGCGGAAACCCACAGTGCACCCGCATCTCCCTTCCCAATCACCATGGATACTGTACCCGTCCGCTTCATCAAAGAAGTCGTGCTGCAACTGGAACGAAGCAGCCATTGGATCAGAGGACCCGAAGAAGTCACCAATCTCGGGTCGACTCACTAAGCTGGCGGTGCTTGAGGTTTACCTTTCTCGGGACAAGCAAGCCTTCTTCTCATTAGTGTGTGATAAAGGACCTGTGGCGCTGGAAGATCTGGGGCAATTTATCATTCACCGCATCAAAATTATGGACTATGCGACATATCATTCAGGAAATCCACTTACGGAAGCCAACTTCAAACTTCTCAGGAAAAGTCCGTGGGGAGGCTATCCTTGTGAGCTATCCATCCACTCCAGTGAAGCAATCTATCAGCCCCTACTCGACCAGCTCTGTTTGATGCCTTCTCACGTCACAAATTTCAACGTCTTCAGCTGCATGACGCCACCGAGAGAACCACTTGCTCGTATAATAGAAAGCGGAAGCCTTCGGAACTTCGACTGCTATAGCGAACTACACCTAACCGCGGCACTTCTTCCACTTCTTTTGAAGTTCGTGGCCTCCAAGGAACTGAACCATTTCACGGTTGTCCTCACGAGAGATAGTCCGGTCTCCTGCGAAACACTTATTAACGGAGTGATTGACGCATTCTTGAGCAGAGAAAGAACAGAATGCTTCAGAATTCTGGTAGGCGAAAGCCGTCGACACCTTTGCGACCGTCTTCAACGCAAGGACATGGGTGAAAAAGTTTCGATCGCCGTTGTACCCAATGATTTTTTCGTTTGTCTTCGTTCTTCTGTTTAATTTGTAAGTTGCCTGGGTGTGCGGCTACCTTAACTTTACGAGAGCCTAAGCTTTGAGGCCATCCACGGTTCAGCTATGTGTGGTGCGACAAATAAATGTGGTGCAAAGTTTTGCTCTAGCGTTGTTAGGCATCGTAAGCTGCCTCTGCAGGACTTGACAATCTCTGACATGTCTCTTGACCGTCGAGTGATTTAGAGGCGCACCCGGACAAAACAGCGAAAGAAAAACAGCGAAGTGGGCCTACGTACTACACGGCTTCGGCGAACCTCAAAACAGTCCTAATGTTTTGTTATGTAAGTTTGCATCCGTGAACCTCGTGGGTTTCGCGGTTTTTCTTTTGCTTTTTTTGCTGGTGTTCTGGTGCCGATTTAGAGGCAATTTTGGTTTGTGTTAAGTGACAAACTTTAAAATATCTATCAAAAAAATTATGTAGCACGCCAACCGTCACTCTGACCTAAATGCGGCAATTCTATGTATATGTGCCCTTACTACCCTTAAACATTATATCATTCCATAGTATGTTTGTTTCATGAAACACCCCACATTCCACCGCCTTCTACACCCTTCCTTCTTCATTCTTTCTTCTCTTCCGCTCGTCATCGTTTTTGCCCACTAACTCATATGTTTGTTCTTTATTGTCTCCGGCACGCTCGTCCCCCGAGAGCGCGTGGCTCCCTCGACGCACCCAATACGGCGCTAACCAAAGCGGCACTTAGCCTAATATCGCCCCGAAAAGGACACGCTTGACGACTCCCGAAAATTGCGTCCGAAAAACAGATGCCCTCTTGCGCGGCCAGTCGATTGAAGTGCCCCCGCGGAGGCCCTTTCACACCCGAAAAACACTCGGCTTCTTGGCGTTCACAACACTCTACAAAGCACTTTGTTCGACGTATGAAGGCAAAGTGCTCCTTGGAGGAAATTGCGGCACATGAGAGCTTGTTACATCTGTTCTACGGAAAATAAGAGAAATTAAGAATCAAGAAATTATTTCACATCATTTTTACACCACAAAGGGTTAGTGCAACCCTGACAAGACAATTCTGTTCTTTGGATTCACATGGACTTCGAGGATGAGTTCAGATGAGCACCCGAGAGCCGTTTGTAAAACTAGGATGCGGCCGGGTATGGTGGATATAATGACTTCAGTTCCGGCTTTTATCGCGCAGATTCACGGAATATGCCTCCTACAGCGAAAAGCTTCGACATTGATCTGAAACCTTTTGAAGCAGCTCAGTACATATATACTGTATTCTGGAGAAAATCAATTTACTATGACGATACTTGCCACTGACTGTGCCTGTGGTTGTTGGAATCATAAGACCGCTAGTTGGATCTCTAGATGTGGATTTCAAAGTTATTTACTGAAGTGTGAAGGTACTTTCACGACTGCTCCTGAAAGCGTTAGTTCTTTGCATTTTGCAGAAACTGGGTGTTTAAGAACGAGGTTGTGAAATTCCGTGCTCAAACACCAAGAAGCTTCACTGTTCTTTGGATTCGCACCTGGTTAAAGCTGCTTGGTGAGTTAGGGACTACATCATCCGGGGTATGTTCAAATGTTTAAAGTTTCGAAGTCCCAACTCCTGTTGCAAAGTGATCCGAGCTTCCTGGAAAATTGGGCAATTTGCGCATGGGTCACATGCATCCGGTCACTGAACGCCAGCTAATCAACGAAAAACGCAAGTGCGTGCACTCTTTCGAAACCGAAATTCTGTTTACATGCGTCGTTATCGAGCACTTCCCTCTCGCTCGCCCGCTGCCCACACTCTGACGTGCAGAACTCAAGGCGAAACCACGTTTTGTCCTTTTTCGCAGGATCATTAATGACGGTGCAGCCGGGAGCGTCGAACGTCGTTGAACGGACGTGGCGCTCATCTAGGCGACGAGCGGACCCAACGCCGCGGAATAGGAACGGAGGAAGAAGAAGCGGTTAGGTTTGGAGAGATATTGGGTCGTTGGGTGCAGAGAGGACAGCAGTGTAGAGCATGGGAATGCCAGCGATTCTGGATATGATAGGTATAAGATATAAAGAAGACGATGTATGTACAGTCGACGTGGGCCCGTTTTGGTGTCCGAGCCGGATTATCTGGCTCTAAAGGTGTCCTTTACGTCTCAGAATGTTAAATTTTCTTTTTTGAACAGAGAAAGTTGCAACCAATGGCGCAAACTTGCAAACCGTTAAATTTCACCCACATAGATCCCAACTTTTCTGCTTTACTGTCTCCTGCTGGGATTGATTCCTTGACTCCGATATAGCCGGTTTTTGCATTAGGTGGTGGACACTTAGCCACATGATCTGAAGGACAAGGCGCATCAGAATAATGCAGGCATCAGTCCGTTGTTTTGTCCTGTGAAAACGCGTGTTTTGCACCCTTTGCCAGATTGGGGATTCGGTTAATGGTTTCGGGTTGGAATAACAAAAATATTTTGGCGTTGTCCTTTTGTTGCTCAGCCGCTGTCCTTACTAGTGAGCCATTTGTCCTTGTCAGTGGTTCTTTCCAATCAATTGATGGCCTCGGATCCTAGAAAGGACTGGAACCCTTGGATTTTGTACACAGAAAATAAAGCATCTTTAGAGGCTTTAAGCATTTTATGGACCACCTGTGAGTCCATCTTTACGGTCCTTTTGTCAAGAGGAGAGTCCAGAAGGTGGATTATGCCCTGCCTGACCGCTTCTTTTGGCTCCTGATCCCTATCAGTCCTCATCAACGAAAGCTTCATGGAATGCCGCCACCATCGGAGAAATAAATGTGCAAATCTCCCGCTCGGTATCAGAACTCGTGATTCCAGAGTCCGACTCTCACCTTCTCCTCTGTTCTGTGATGTGTGGCGCGACAGTTTGATCGCCAACTGTTCTGCAGTGGACCCGACTTGTTTGCAAATGCAGCGGAGGCAGTTATCGGTCCCTAAAAAGCAAACCGGTGGGTTTGCTGGTCGACAGAGCACTGCGATCAAAAGACGCCATGTTTATAATAAAGACAGCGTTTTCTTTCGTGACATCCTGTACTAACGAGATGTTTTGCTCGGACTTGAAAATATGCAGCGGATTGTCCAGAAAAACGTAAACAGTCGGCCGCAAACAATAGGGCGAATGTCTTCGGGGTGTCGTTTCCCAGAAAGGAGATGGTCGTCGAGATTTAAGAGTCCACAGAGCTTGAAGGTTGTATTGAAGAAAGGCGTATAAACAAGGAACAAGCGACAGTATCCGAGCAGGTGGAATTTGTGGGATTGACATTTGGACGCCTGTTTTGGCGTGACTTGTTGAGGCTTCAAAACCGACTTTAACAACTCAGGGATCTACGGTTTCTAGGCCCAACGTCCTAATTGCGCTAAACTGAAATTATCTGTCCCAGTGATCACATAACATTTCCCCCGGAATTGTAGCAAATCTAAGTGGCTTATGCGGTGCTTCCAAGAAAAGAGTGCAATATTTTGCTCCCGTGACGATATCGGCTAATCTCCTGGTTTCCTTTGCGTCGCTGTGATCCGGATGTGCTCGAAAATATGTGCTGTTTCTGCGAAATCGCAAAATATCTGTTCTTAGCGTTTCCTGAAACGTACAATCTCGTTCAGTAGCATCGCAAGGCTTTACACCTTAAATAGAGATCTTCCATCACACTGCTACTTGATATGTCACTGGAGGACTTGGGGCGAAAAAGACCACCAACAGCCTTTTTCCTTCGATCTGTCAATCTCCGGTTTACACCATCCATCTCCTTCTTCTTCATCACCGACTTGTACTGATTTTTTTGGACTACTTTGTCCGATCAGCTGTGAATGATCACTCTGCAAAACAGAAAGTGCAGATTTCCACTTTTTTAGTTACTGAGGAGATAACAATTCGCTGACCTGCTTTGAGAATCACATGAAGAAGGACCACGAGAACGGTACACTCGGTTTACGGTCCGACAAGAGCTCTGGGTCTAATCAGAAAAAGGGAAGCTTATTTTAAAAGACAAAAGAAGCACACTGCTTCTGTGGGGCTGCGGACCTCCGATCGTCAGAATGGCAGGCAAGCTCGTCTTTGAGGATTGCAACATAGAAGGTCATTAACTCAGTAGTGTTTTCCTGAGGAGTGAAACTCTAAAACATCGGGTGTTCGGTGTTATTTATTCTGTGTAACAAGCTCCACTTTCAAGTGAGCGTTGAGTCTTTATCCAATTCTTCAATCTTTGCAGGAGCAGTAGTCATATCAAGTTTAAATCTTTTAAAATGGCTCTTCATGGCCTCGGACCTGTAAACCCTTAAACGCTGAACGAGGTCCCATTGGAAAGTGTTTACTGATTACTCAGTTTCTACAGACGTGGTATCTCAAGTTTAAAATCCTCGCGAGACATTATTTTGCGTCATAGCTCATCCTTGGTTGTTATTTTCTGTGCAAAGAGCATCTGTTCCTTCCTTGCTCCTCTTCCAGCTTCCCCACACTCCTATTCCTGCGTGCATTCTCCAGCATCATGACTGCAGCAACCCCGATGTAAACCACAAAAAAGCTCAACTGCTGGGAGCACATGTTCACAGCACTTCTCCGCTCATGATCGCCCTCAACGTGCAAACTCCAAAGGCTCTTTTTATCTTCGCAAAAGCCGATAACAACGGGTCCGAACGTCGCTCGGTCGGAGCGCGTTTTGCCGCGTTGGCAAAACGACCCAACGCAGCGAAAGCAAAGAGTGGGTTCTTGGTCTTCGGACTCCGGCTGCCAGCCGCTGGGAACGGCTCCAGTCGTGTCTAGCCGTCTGGTCTCCGCCGCATTAATGCGCTGAATCAGTCGTGACGATCCACGCGAATCCTGCAGTTCCAGACGCATAATTAGGCTACAGTAGCCGAGATTGTGCGAGACTGTGCCCACGACAGGCGATGACACATACTCCACTCAAAGGTCCAATCAAAGAGGAAGCACATTTTTCTGCCAATATTTTCGGGAATGCGATAAGGGTTAGAGAGTAAGAGGGCGAAACAAAGGACCGCTTTTTTACGGCTCACTGCTTTGACAGCTGCTAAGGTACTTTGAGTCGTAATACTTGCCACGTACACTACATGCACACGGATCAGCTAGAGATCAGGTTCAGAACTGCCACCTTCCTTTAATGAATGTGAAGGTGCTAGTGTCTCTGAAAAGATTCAATCAACCGTGAGAAGGGCAGAAAGCTTAAATCTCCAGATAAAGTAGGTCCTTTAGCGGTAGGTCCCTGTTTCAATGAAACGAGGACGTCCAAATACGGTGAAACTATTAATATAGATAAGCATCAGGGAGAAATCTAGCTCAGTGATGCCGGCTCGGGCTCGAGGCTTAAGGCTTGGATCGAGCATCGTTTTTGGACCGAGGCGGCATTACTATAAGCGTAAGTTGGTCAAATTGTGGGCATTGATTGGGTTTGATTAGGAAAAAAGTGATTTTTTAGAAAACATCAAGGGATATGTCAATGTTTGAACAAGGACGTGCAAACAAGATAGAAACAGACCCAAAAAAAGGAAAAATCCTTCTATCTTGATGTCTAATGTTTTTATGACTCTGATAACGATTGCTGTGAGAGGGTGAAAGGCCTTTTTTCAAGAGGAAAGAGCACTGATTGCTGTGAAAGAAGGTCGCTCCATTGGTGACACCGGACATGTTCAGTTCCGATAAATGGCACAAGTAGTATCTATATATGTAGCACTGCAATGTTGCCATGAGCCATATAAAGATGCCAAATGCTAAACAGATTGAAGTGTCGCTGTCAACTCATAAAATGTTTGATTCTGCCGGGAAATGAATAAAAAATGGAATTCCAGCTTTTTTCCGCCAAAAAATGACCCCGAAATGCTCGTTCCCCACAGTAACACCATAACATGCCACTTCCCAAGTCCATCCTAGTACTTTTGGTGGCGCGAACAACGTCCTCGCCCCAAAAGCCTCCGTGGATCACTGCAGTGTCCTTGGGAACCTCTGGACGCGAGGGCACGCTAATCCTTTGTTTTTGCGCTCGGCCCGGGTCCTTTCATTACAGCAGAAAAAGCGGGCAAAGATTAGGGCATAAGGCAAGGGCGATCTGTGGTCTTGTGCATTATAAAGTAGTTCTTTGTGGACGAAAACACAGAAGGTCTCCCACATTGATTGCCGCAGTGCGGGCCAAAATGATGGACGCGAGAGTGCGGCGGTTAAGAATGGAATTCAGAGACGAAGTGCACCGCAAGGAGGGAAGGCCCTCTAAGGACATGTGAAAAAACCCGAAAATACACTTATTGGGGACAAAAGCATGCCGACGAGGCAAACATGGGTGGCAGGGTGGCCATCGTAATAGGATACTCAGAGATTTTTTAGTCAAGCAGAGGGCGTGCAGTCACTTGACCGAAAACCAGTTGACCGTCAGAAACAGTGGGAACATAGCAGAGTTCTGGCTTATCGACTGTTAGGTGTCCGAAATTGCAAAATGTTTCTATGTCTTTTTTAGTCGAATTTTTCTTAAATCTAAATTCGTTCTGATAACTATTGTTGAAAATCTCATTCTACGTCGAACGAACCTAAGATTGCAACAATCGGTTCAATTACCTAAGAGTTGAAGTTGTGCGTAAACGTTCTATAAGCAAGATGGTAATGGGAAACAACGTGTGCGATTGGAGTGTATGGAGGGTGATTTTTGAACACCCGAGCTCCTACCACGATGGTTCGAGGAAATCTCCTCGGCGACGCTTTGATCACCCTTTTAGCCAAACATAGTTAATTTCGCATCGCAATTCTATTGCTTTGGATTATAACAGCGAGAGCCTTAGAGGATCCGACAAACGTCATGGATTCCGTCCCGCTGCTCTTCATCGAAGGCGTCTGCGCTTCGCTCTCTAAGGTATCACTCGAAGACCTCAAGGGCTTTCGCTCTGCTTTATGGCAGGAGGAAGCCGAACATATGTGGACGGTAATGAAAAATATATGTGTCAGCGTGTACGTTCCCTGGTGGAATGAAACGTATGGGTACGCTATTCATGAGATAATTCCTTCGCGTACTTACTCCCAACGAAGCTCTCTCAACGAGCTTCGAAGAATAAGATATGCCCGGGTTCGCATTGAAATTTCATCGTGGTATCAGGACACAGAAGCCAGCGTTGAACGCCTCAATGCAGTGTTCGCATATGTTACCGCAAGTCACGTCGAGGAACTAAGCATGCGGTCGCTTTACTGTACCGACTCTTTCTTCCAGAACTTCTTATCGCTCTCCATGAACACCATATTCATAACCTACTGCACGTTCGGAGCGTACTCCGGCTTTCCAGAGTGGCTGCGAAGAATCCTGCGATCGCACCCTCTGGTGGAGCTCACGGTCACAGGGATAACTGTAGAAGGGCGGAGAGAAGACGTGAAGGAGGATTTGTTTCAACAATCACTCATGTGCGGGAAACACTTGAAGATTAGTATGACTAACAATCGCAACTTTACTAATTTAGATGCCAATTTTTTCCAAAGAGCTTTGGACCTGTGGATGAATTCGGAGACGCCCTTTCCGAGAGAAGTTTGCTACGATTCCG
>JADLIF010002352.1:0-21380 GCA_016648015.1 Steinernema khuongi | reverse complement strand
ATGAAGCGCATTCAAAAGCAACAAATATACGCCGAGAATTTAGCAGTTTTTCCGGAGTCTAAGGATTCGCGTCGTTCTTGGCCCAGGATCCCACCGCGAACCGTATTTCACTCAGCTTCCGACTATATGGGAGATCAGCCGTAGGATGTTCTTACCACTTCTGAGTCTCGAAGATGACTCCGGAGCATTGGACTGGGACGGGCTGTCGAGGTTGGGGAGTGGACGGAGCGGGCCGGATCCATTGGAATCAGAGGCAGACGACATTACTGAAATGGACAGAGGAAATTAGGAACCGTTGGAGCATATGGTTTCCCGCGAAACTGCATCAGAGGACGAGTTCTAGTGGGCGAAGCAGGAGCAGGTTGAGCCGTGCTTAGAGGTAAGAAGCCAACCAGACACAGACTGGCGGCTAGACATAGACAGTGATAAACATGGGTTGGGGAAGTTAAACGTCATTTTCTCGCGCTACTACAACAACGAACAAGACAGCCGGGAGAATCTTAAGTGTGGCGCCTCTATGAACAGATGGTGAAGTGCAGAAGTATGTGTTGGAAAGGTGGCTTATCAACCTGGGCTACAACACGATACAAGTAAACAGACGACAGGAATCTCCACCCCCACCCTTTGCCGCCTCGAAGAAGAGGGCGCGGGAGCCAATTCAACCGCGGCGATTTCGCGCCCATACAACGACACGAGGGTCCCGTACGGATAGCGTGTGCTTCAAACTGGGTCGCCGAATACTCACAGGTTCAGGCACGGAACAGTTTTCACTCGGCGACGATTCTCCGCGAATCGATTGAGGGGGTGCGAAGGATCGAAGAGTCACTCGAGCGTGACTGTGCTCCGCGCCTGTGTTTGCATCTCTCGTTTACGCCCGTGTTTCCACAGCTTAGGAGTAGAAGCAAATAGCTGGTCGCTGTGAGGTCGGAATCCGATTCTGTGAACCCTGGAAGCTCTCCTTGACCAAACGACTCTGAGAAACGCTTTTGGAGGGTTGGGCTTTATTTTCTGTTTTTTTTCTTCGTTGTGCATTTTTTACCTTTTTCTTCGTTGCATGTTCCTGCCCAAAACAGCTGCCTCGCCGATCGGGACCTGTGGTCTCGGCTCGTCCATAAAAATAAACAAAGAAGATCGAAGATTGGACCACAGCACCATCCAAGTTTCCGGCTTGCCCACTACCGCTTCCGCATCTTGTTCCTCACCATTTCCGCGTCTTGCAAATGCAACTCTTCTTGAGCTGGAATCTCTCCTTGTGCGCTCTTTCAGGACACAATTTTCAGATACGCATTTCAGGTTCTATAAGCATTCCAACAGATAGGTCTTCGATTCCCCGAAACAATCAATTGAAATATGGATAGGAAAAAATGGACCAAAAAATTCGCTCGGATTTTCTAATTCCCCGTCTCCAACTCACATTTCCGCAATTGTCCCCTGCACAGTGCTTATCGCCCCTCCGCAGTAGGAACACCCCCTATCACCGCCTTCGTTTGTGTTTCTCGGGGGAAAACACTACGCAAACAACAACCACCAGTTATCATTTAACTCGATGACGGGTCGCCCGGAGAAGCTTGCAATCGTGGTGTTCCAATTAATTGATTTGGTGCTCGCGGACTCCCACGGGACATCCGATACGCGTGCGGTCAGCTCTGGTGTCCAGAATGTGATTTATGGCACCGCCGGCTTCCTTCGTTATGCACTACCGCCACTTCCGATCCCTCTATTCCTTCTTGAGCTCGTGCTACTGGACGACTCTTACCGTCGGAGCTCTTGACTCGGAGCCACTTGTGCGGGGACACGAAATAATTAATAATTTATTGTGGTTCAATTAGCCAAGATTGGCTCCTTGCAGGGGGAACGTCGCATGACGCCAACTTGTCTTGTGTTGTGTCAATATTTTGCTTGTCAATATGTTTTCGCCAGATGTTGATACATATTTCGCTGCACGAAAACATGTAGTCATTCCTCTGTAATATAGCGGAGATGAGGATTGTGAGATCTTTTTAAGATTAAGATTTATCCCGAATCGGAATTATTACAATCCCTATATATTACAGCGGCCTTTTACGATTACTACACCCAAGGCAATGTTTGGCAACGTAAAAAGATTGTCGGAAGCACGAAGTTATCGGCGAAAGACGAACTACGGAAAAAATCTGCACAGCTTTAAACTGAAACTTAAATTTCAACTCATAAGAAGGGAATGGAAACGTTCCATCTTTAGCCGTACATTTTGGTCCGCTACATCTATACATGCCGCCAGAACTCTTCATATCTCTGGCGGCCGTTGATTACTGCTTTTTGCATGCCATTTGAAAGATCAATCGTTCAATTTCCCGCATGTTACATCTGTATTGGTGAGCTGGATGTTTAATGTTTAATTGCATCTCCCGAACATCATTTGTTCCCACCATCCATTAATCACCATTGTCCCTTGTTCCCCCGCCAGTGCTCCCCACCTTAGGCGTTGCTCCATGCCCATCGCCAATAACAACGCACGATCCTCTACTGAACAAATCTGTGCGGATTGTCCGGGATAACTCCGATCGATAATCGAGGGTTGCATGCGCGCGCCAACCGTCGTGCACGCTCTGTACTTAACCTTCGAGCGACCTTATACGCGGCAGTCAATTGAGCCGATCTGCTTCAGAGATCCACGCGGAGGGCGCTGCATGATGCCAAGGCGGCATCTCCACTGAAATCAGCAGTTGTCCCGAATCAAGGATTACTGCATAATCAACGGCATCAATCATAGAGATGAAGGACGAGCTGGACGACGCGGCCTCGTCTTCTTCAGCCCAGCTCCGGCCGGACTGTGCGGAGAACGAGGACCAGGCCATGCCGGCGGAATGGGTGGAGATCGAGGAGCCGCGGACGAAGGATCGCATGTTCGCGAATCTGACGACGGGAGAGTGCGCCTGGGAGCCTCCGCCCGGTGTTCCAGTGTAAGAACGGCCCATTCTTGACGGCGCTCACCATTTTGTTTAGGAAGCGCATGAAGGAGAACCAGTGGTGGGAGCTGTTCGATACGAAGTCAAAACGCTTCTACTACTACAACGCCACGACCATGACGACGGTGTGGCAGAAGCCGAACAACTGCGACATCATCCCGCTCGCGAAGCTCCAGGTAAGCTGCTTATAGATACACAACAGTAGGGTGACCTCGAGTTGTGGATATTCTCTGATAGGGGTAAAAAAAGTAAACGCGCGAAAATCCATAGTTCCAGGTCAATCCAAAATTTCTTATCGCCTCTTCCTAATTGGACTCTTTCAGCTGCTCAAAGAAAACACGGAGATGGACTTTTACAGTCAGTCGCGCGGCTCTAAAGTAAGCAGTGAGACCCAAACTTCTCCCTCGCGGCTACGGAAGCGCCTAGAAGACCTCCAACTAGGCGACTCCCGTCCCTCTGTTTCCGTGGACGCCCTTGACGACGAAGGGGTCTTTGCACAAGAGATTGGGCCGGAGTCCGGAGTCATCACGAAGAAGCCGTCGCAGTATTCGCACTCGAACCCGTCCACACTGCCCTCCAGCAACATCTACTCGAACTTCGATCTCTGCTCCGAACTGTCCACCTCCCCCATGTCTTCGATGGGCACCGTCAGACCTCCCGTCCCTCAGTGTTTCCCGTCTCCTTCGTCCTCGCACACCATGCCCTCTGCACGAGGCCGATCCACAAGCTCTTCCTCCGAGCAGCGCCAGTTCTCCTCTGTGGCACGCGCGGAGCACGACCTTCACAACACCTCTTTTCAGTCGGGAACGGGTAACGGCGACGTTCCGGTGGACTCTTGGACCAAGGAGTCCATCAAGCAGCCGCTGTCGAAGAATCTCGACAAGAACTCGAAGAAGGATGCTGTAGCGCTCTTCAAACTTGTCCAGATGTACATGGGCGACCGCAAGGCGAAATCTTCTGCTGACAAGGTTGGTGACATATAACTTACAGTATACCTTCTACCGTACCCGTTATTCGTGAATTACCCTCATTCTTTTGTTTAGATCGCCGTATCCATATGCGAACAAGCTTTACACAAGGCAGAACTAGGGGACGAACTCTTCGCGCAGCTGACGAAACAACTCACGGAGAACGAACGGACCGAGTCCCTCCGGAAGGGATGGGAGCTTCTAGCCATCACGCTCTCCTTCGTCTCCCCGAAAAGCGAAGAAGCGAAGCAGTCCCTGCTCTCCTTCGTTGAGATGCACTCCGACGCCCTACTGGATACCCCTGAGGTGGCGGTCTCGCAGTTCGCCCAGCAGTGCCTCAAGAGGCTCCAGCGAGGAGCGCCGGCGAGTGGCGCGCGTCCGAAGCCCACGATGGAGCTCGTTCAGGAGTCCAGGATCCACATCTTCAGCCCTCCTCAGTTCTCCGCCTCCATCGACGAACTCATGGACCTCCAGGCCGACCGGTGGCCCGGACGACAAGTCCCTTGGATCGAAACCACGCTTATCGACTTGATCGTCGCATCGGGAGGACCGACCACGGAAGGACTCTTCCGAGTGCCGGCTGACCCGGAACAACTCCAAACTGGTAAGCCTCGTTGAATCAGAATCTGAACGCTCGTCCTTTTTAGCCCGACTACGCCTGGACCGTTGGCTACTTCCCGTCGTCAGAGATGCCCACGTCCCGGCGGCGCTCCTCAAGATGTGGCTCCGCCAACTCCCTACTCCGCTCATCCCGGACAGCATCTACCAAAGGTGCCTCTCAGTGTGCGACCAGCCCGAAGAGTGCCTCAAGACCGTGGAACTGCTCCCCGCTTCTCACAAGATGGTGCTCGCCAAGCTCCTATGGCTGCTTCAAGTGCTCTCGCGGGAAGAGAACGTCCGCCACACCAAGATGGACGTGTCCAACCTGGCGATGGTGATGGCGCCGAACATCCTCCGCTGCGGGTCCGAGGACCCCAACGTGATCTTCCTGAACACGCGCAAGGAGATGACATTCCTCAAGACTCTTATCTCGCATTGTGACTGTAGCCATATGAGTTCCGTTGTCTAATTTTGCTCAAGCCGAAGTGGGAGCTCGTCTTCCAACGTCGGTGTCCCCAATTGGAGGTCCTTGTCGCTTTCCATCTCCGCTCCGGAGCCGATTCTCTCTTGGGTTGTGTTTTCCTGTGGTTTTCCTCTCTTATGGATCCGTTCGCTTCTCTAGTCACCCTGCCTCTCCGTTCCTTGTGTGCCCCCGTTTCAGTTACTGCAACTTCTTCTTTTGTAGATTCTCCGTGCTTTTATCGATCGAATTGCAATGTAAATATAAATAAACCTTATAGGAACTCTGTGCCTCTCCACGATCCCATGTGTTCTTTCGCTGTGCGGATTCATCATATTTCAGGCCGCTTCGGAGCTCCTTTGTTGTTCTGTTCCACTAGTAAAGTTCGGCCGCTCTATCTCACTTCGGAAAATGCGCTGATTTCTATGCGTTTTGACTATAATCTCCGCTGTTTTCTGAACTACAGTTATAGAATGAACCTGTGTTTGACAGGAGCGGACGAAACTCACCGAGGCTCTTCTTAATTCTGTTTTGTTTATCGCTATTTCAGGGGTATGGGCGACATCGAGGACGGCTTCGACGTGCGGACGCCCGCAGCCAACGGCGAATCCGTCGGCGTCATGGTGAAGCGGCGCGCTCCCAAGACGGCGAAGGAGGAACGCTTCGAAGGTGACAGCTTCGTCCCCGGGACCAGGAAGGTCTACGTGCGGACTTGGGGATGCTCCCACAACAACTCCGATTCCGAGTACATGGTAGGTATCCTTCGGCTGTCCTGGCAACTTCTGCTTGTTTCAGGCCGGTCTTCTGGAACGCGCGGGTTACAAGATCACTCGTGACGATAAGGACTCCGCCGACCTCTGGCTTCTGAACAGCTGCACGGTGAAGACGCCCTCGGAGCAACAGGTGGAGAACAACATCGTGGATGCGCAGAAGAAGGGAACCAAGGTGGTCGTGGCGGGGTGCGTATCGCAAGCCGCCCCAAACGAGCCCTGGCTGAAGGACATCTCCATCGTGGGCGTCAAGCAGATCGACCGAGTGGTGGAGGTCGTTGAGGAGACGCTAAAGGGGAATACGGTACGGCTCCTGTCGCAGAAGAGGAACGACGCGGCGCTGAATCTTCCGAAGATGCGAAGGAACGAGCTGATCGAGGTGCTCGCCATCAACAGTGGCTGCTTGAACCACTGCACCTACTGCAAAACGAAGATGGCTCGAGGTGACCTGAAGAGTTACGCCCTAGAAGATCTGGTCGAGCAGGCAAGGACCTCCTTCGAGGTCGACGGCTGCCGGGAGCTCTGGCTGACGTCGGAGGATCTCGGAGCTTGGGGACGCGATATCGGAAAGGTTTCTAGATGCCCTTTTTGAGAGTTGTACACCCGTAGTTTAGGTTCTGCCGGACTTGCTAAGAGAACTGGTGAAGGTCATCCCGGAAGGCTGCATGATGAGACTAGGGATGACCAACCCGCCCTACATTCTCGACTTCCTGCAGGAGATCGCTGAGATCCTGAACCACCCGAGAGTCTACTCCTTCCTGCATATTCCCGTCCAGGCTGGAAGCGACGCCGTCTTGAGCGACATGAAGCGCGAGTACACGAACCGCCACTTCCGGACGATCGTGGACTACATGAGGGAACAGTAAGTCAAGTTTTGAAGGGGATACGGTAGAGGGTGAAGATTACGATCGTTTTCGATGAATTGGGCAAATATTGCCCATTTTTCCTAACTACAGTACCTTTCAGCGTTCCCGACGTCTATATCGCCACCGACTTCATCTGCGCCTTCCCCACGGAGAGTCCGGAAGACTTCGAGGAGAGCATGGAATTGGTGCGCGAGTACAAGTTCCCCTCCCTCTACATCAACCAGTTCTACCCACGCTCAGGAACACCCGCCGCAAGACTTAAGCGAATCCCAACCGACGAGGTGAGTCCACCCAACACAACTCCTGCTGAAGAACTCTTCTAGGCCCGAAGGCGTACGAACGAGATGACCGTCCTGTTCCGGTCCTACAGTCGCTATGGAGAAGATAGAATAGGACAGGAGTACGACGTGCTCGTATGCGAAACCGCGTCCGATAAGATCCACCTGGTCGGCCACAACAAGAGCTACGAGCACATACTAGTCCCGAACCGGCCAGGTCTTCTGGGAACGACAACCCGTGTCCGCGTCACGGAAGTCTCCAAGTTCCACATGAAGGCCGTCGAAGTAGACTCCATTGAGGCCGCCTCCGATGGCTTGGAGGAGCGGTCGCTCCACTCCCAGAACTCCCGGCTCATCAGCCGAGTACTCTTGTTTTCTGTTGCTCTCAGTCTGTTGTACTGGGTCGTTGTTGTTCTCGCTCGATTGTTTTGATTTGTTGAAAGAACGAGAGATTGTTGGAACAGTTTATCTAACACTCAAACAAGGGTTACCTAGAAGTCGGACACCCTCCCTTTCCGCTCCCAGTCCCCATATCTCGTGGGCTCAGGGCCCTTGGGTCCTCCACGCTCCCCGGTCGTTGGGTTCACGAAGCCACTCGGGGCCGGCTCGGCGTCATGGATCCCGAGGACCGACTTCGGGAGTTCCTTGGCTGGCTTCACCTTCGGCTGCTGCGTCTTCGGAGCTGTCTTCGGGGTTTCGGAGCAGAAGAGGCGGACCGAACAGGTCGAGATTCGCGAGGAGAGCACCGACCGAAACATTTCTGAAAATTGGATGGATTTGAGCAATGAATTGAGAGGTGTCAAGCAGCACGGCATACGGTCAAGAAGAGACAGAGATGTCTGAATTGAGACGTCTGTCTCGAGCCAGACAGACTGAACGATGCAAGGACCCCACCTTTCGGGCCGACCCTACAGCTGATAGACGAGACGGCGACCAGAGAGTCTCGTATCGAATGAGTAAAAGTGCAATGTGATCGCTGTGGGACGCTCCTCACGATTTTATGTTGGACAGCCTGAAGAACCTCCTCAGATCGGGTCCTTTCATGAGGGTCCTTTCACATGACGACATTCCTTGGGAGTCGTGCAGACCCTTTAATATAAGAAAGTAGCGTCTTTAATCGAATCGAAATTCCCATCGCGATTGGATCTAAAAAATTGATTTGCATTTCTGCAGAGCTGGCTACCGTATCTGGTCTTGCTTGGCTGATTGGAGTGAACCCCTGAATCCATTCTTTGTATTCTGTAACTGGAGTGTTCTTTGCCAGCTTCACGGTTCCAATCCGTACTGTCCTTAAACGATCCTTCCAGCTGATAGAGGAAACGAAGAGCCTTCACCCTTTCCCGAGTTTTCGTGTTCCACTCGGAACATTTCCCTTTACCCCGAGCGAAAAGAAAAGCGCTCGCGATGGGCGATATCCAAATGCGTCGTCGCCTCTGAGAGACAAAGACTCCGTCTAGGTGATCGGATAGAGCCGCCGACCACTTCCTTTGCACCGTACAGGGTCACCTAGTGCATTAACACGGTTGAATTGGATAGGAGAAAAAATTCTCTGCAGTTAATTTCTGCTCCCTAAAAAATTTTGTAAAATATTTCTAAGGGCTTTAAATGATGACGCTTGGTCACAGTTGGTGTTAGGCATCTTTCAGGTCAACTTGACCATCTTTGATCACCTCTTACAGCTTTGTCCACCATTTTTACATGTCTTTTCATTGCCACTTCACTCGTCAGAGCACTGAACCACCACAGAATATGCGAATTACCAGCTCTACCGGTCGTTTTGTCCAAAGCTGGTCAGCGTGCAGTACCCGCGGGGATCCCTCGCGCGGCGATCGGTAATCTCATCCGGCGGTGGCGGCGTTCCGACAGTCGCCGGTCGTCGTAATTCGTAATTCGCATCGATCGAACCCGCCTGCGGCGATTCGCTCGCGTAAACAATTGGCGCCCGCCAGGGGCTGAAGTTGGGCGGTCGCGCATGCACAGTTGCAACGTGACGTTCGCGTGACGGTCGCCGCCACAGTCGCTCGCATCGATCGCTCTCGATCGCCTCGAGGCAGCGCGCCAAGGGTCCGAAATCCCTTTGTGTATTTGGAACTCCGCCGGAGACCGCGGTGAGTTGTCCTCCGAGTTCCCGGACTCTCGTAGGGTCCAAATATCGGGGTGTTTTGGCTTTTTTGTATTTTGAAGTCTTGTGTTGGTGTATAGTTGGAACAGTTCCGTTTCGACAAGCCTGTCCCATGGACTGGATCAGTTAGGTCGGAGGATTTCTAGCCGGAATTCTGCTTTTTCGATCTTAGAGATGCAACGGAAAGGAGAAGAGAGGCACAGGAAAAAGGACCAATCAAATAAACCAGCTCTGCAGCTGACAATCTGTGCTAGGAGCTCTGTTTTTAAATCCCATTCTTCTCGGGTGTAATTTCTCTAAAAACCCCTCAAACTTCCAGCCCGATCTGAAGAACTTGGAACCCCTGAGTTCAGCTCCCGAGAAGTCCGATGTTCGCGCCGATGGAGACGTCGGAAGCGCAGTCGGAGACGCATTCCGTGATCCGGATGGCGCCGCCGGGCGACCGCCAGCAGATCGACTTCGAGCAGCAGCAACAGCAGCTGCAGGAGCTGAACGCGATGCAGCAGCTCAACTACTCGGCCTACCCCACCGGCTACCAGGAGTACACGCTGGCGGTGGGCGCGCCCACCCTCCTGCAGACCTCCGCCGCCCCTCAGCCCATCTACTACCAGGTAGCGCGAGAGTTTTTCCGCGACTTTCGGGCTCAACACCTCTCCTTGCAGGCCATGGTGCCCGTGAACACCTCGGGCTCGGACTGGAGCCGGCCCCTGGAACACTACGGCGGCTACCCGACCGCCTCCACCATCCACTACATCCAGCAGCAGACGGCCGAGGGGTACGGTAGTGCGCAGAGCGCGGAACTGCTCTCCAACGAGCCTACCGTACTCGGCGGCGACTTGGCGCTTCTGGCAACAGCGGCGCCGACCATAGTGGCCAGCGAGGCCTCCGTGGTGGTCCCGAAGCGCGAGAGCGAGAGTCCCGAGAAGGCACACAGTGTCCGAGCCTCGCCCGTCGTCATCCCCAAGGTGTACAACTCGCTCGGCTTCCAGTATGTGTTGGATGCGCCCATCTCCACGTCCATCCGCGTGGACGAGGACCGCATCACCTACGTGAACAAGGACCAGTTCTACGGCATCTCGCTTAACTACTTCCCTGACCCGCTGAAGCCCATCAAGAGCGTCACTGTCAAGGTAAGTGTTTCATTCAATTGCGCCCTTCTTCTTTAGTTTTTGCAAAAATTTAAGATAAGCTAGCATCGTTAGTTCTGTAACATCGGCTCACCCTCATGACCTATTGCAGAGCCAAGTGATGGTGGTGTTCGGGGACAACAAGAGTTTCGCGGACGAGATGGCTACTTGGCGCGACTGGCAACGACGGCAGACCGGCGGAGGACCGCCACGGATCCTCGGCATCGAGCCGAAGAACTGCACGGGAGTCGTCGGCCCCATCGACTCGGTGGCGATGAACGGAGTCCAGTTCTACTGGAACCCCGAGCAGGGTGCCAAGGTGCGTTTCTTCTTCTGTCCTTCTATGGGTGTCAGCTGGCCCTTCTGCTGACCCTTCAATGCTTCTGCAATGCTCCAGCTCCATCTTATCCCTCCATCGTTTCAGTTGAGCGTGGCCGTGCACTGCCTCTCGACGGAGTTCAGCCTGCAGAAAGGCGTCAAGGGCCTGCCGATGAACGTGCAGATCGACACCTACGACGAGAACATCAGCGAGACGGTGCCATTCCACCGCGGCTACTGCCAGATCAAGGTCTTCTGCGACAAAGGCGCTGAACGGAAGCTCCGCGACGAGTACAGAAGGCAGCAGAAGCGGAAGCAGATGAGTGAGTGCCCTCGAGCCCGCGCCCCAAACGAGCTCTTTGAAGATCGGCCGCGCAAGAGCGACTTCGAGTACCACGAGCCCTGCGACAAGTCCGAGTTTTACCACATGAGCGACCTGCAGAAGCCGGCGGCGCTCTACCCGGGCAACACGGAAGAGATGGAGACGCTCCGGAGAACATCGATGTCCATGGACAGCATGGAGATCAAAGGACCGTCCACAGACAGAGGTACGCACATAGACAGACCGTAGACAGCCCTACGTCTACGTCTACTAGACTTCTGTCTACAAGCTTCCTTTCAGTGGTGATCTACGGTAAACGGCGGGAGGACGCCGTCTTCACACCGATCGTAATCACGCCGCCATCGGTGGTCTCCTTGGCACACGCGGTGGCGGAGCGGCTGGGCGTGGCCGCGGACAAAGTAGTCTCCGTGTTCAAGCACTGCCGGAAAGGGGCGACAGTCCGCTTCGACGACGACATGATCCGCTTCTACTCCAGTGGCGACATCTTCATCTTGGAGCTGGGCCGCTCCACTGAGGACCCGAACGGCTTCGCGCTGAACCTGTATGAACAGGTGGACCCTAACGCGCGGACCTCCTACCAGCCGACGAAGGCCGAAACGTCGAACTGAAGCGCTCCTGGTGAGAAGAAGGCTTCCTGTGATCTCCGAGGTCGAGAGACCGACCAGTATTGAACATAAGTGATCCTTTGCATGAGATAGTCCCAGAGAGTTTTGAATAAATATTTAAGTGAAGTAGGGGGGCAGGAACAGGAGATCATGCCTTCGCTGTCAGGTACTCGTTCAGCTTCACGTAGAACTCGGACCAGAATTCGCTGTCGTCCTCCTTATGGACGTCCGTCGAGAAGAACACCTGAAGGAGAGTTATTAGTAGGGAAATTGAATTTCCAGAAGACTTTCAGGTCGTAATCAAAGCAATCTAATCAAAAAGGATTCAATTTGACGTCTCCAAAGCTTCCGAAGCCATGAGAGAACTAACCTGCTTTTCCGGAAAGAGCTTCGACAGCCGGACGGTTACGTTCTGGATGAAGATGGTGGAGGTACTTGCGCCGCTCTGAACCATCGTGGCGCGGGGCCCACAGCCCAAGGCGATCATCTCGTGGCGCCGGAAGCCTACCCATAGAAGCACGCTCTCCTCGAGGTCGATCCGCTGGCCCAGAAGCCGTTCAGCGCCTACTTCTAACTCGAAGGTCGTCATCTGAAAATGTGGATTTGAAACGGCGCGAAGAAGAAGCACGGAAGTGCGGAGAGAAATTGAAGGCTCAAATGGCGAAACACGCATTAACTAAAGCTGATGGGATCCCAAAAGTCCGGAAAACAATCCATAGAAGCTAGCACGGGCAAAATATGTTCCTTCCAGTTCTAAGCCTCTAAGGAATAGCTTTCCCATTGTAGCTTGGATCACGACCAAAAAGCATCGTGCGTTTTCATTAAAGTAGAGCGGAATCATCGTTTCCTAGGAGCTAGAGCAGGCAAGCTCTACAGTTCAGGCGAGTTCTAGTTCAGGCTACATCCTCAAAACATCCTTGTTTCTCAGTAATTCCGAACATAATGTCGCCATATTCTCAGGACTCGTGATATAGCCGCTAAGTAAGAGTCAGAGAGATCACACAGTTCAGGCAATTTCTCGGAGCAAAAACGAGATCTTCATAGGCTCAACACGCATACCAAGTCAAATGATCAAATGGCCCAAAAGAGCGCCAAGAAGCCAAGCAAAAATCGACAATTCGAGCGATAGCGCCGACGAGCGGACCCAGAGGCGCCGAGAAGTCCTACTTCGAATATCTTTATTCCACATAAATAATCCGCGAAAACAATGAAAACAACTGCGGACTCGTCGCTTCCTAGGAGCGGGCAGTCGAAGTATTTACACAGGAGAGGCAATGCAAGGAGAAGTTGGGGAAACGGGGGATTATGCGGAGGTGAGCATCTAGATCGTTAAAGCGCTTGGTGATTACGGTAATAAATAGGGTCAGAACTGCTCGATGCGGAAAGCTACGAAGTCGTCGGCGCCGCCCGAGGCCAGCGAGGCGTGCTCCAGCTTCTTCCACTCGGTGCCCTGGCCGGAGCGGAGCACGACGGCGCCGTCGTCCAGGCCCGGCTTCCGTGGGAGGCGCAGCTGCACGGGCTTCTCGAAGCGAAGTCCCTGAGGTCCGCACATGATCAACGGTCCCATGAGGGCTTCTTCGCCACTGGACTCCGCCGACTGGGACTTGCACACTCGGATGGAGATCTCCTGGTCGCCGGGGAGCGCCCCCTCGGGCACGATCAGCTCCACGCCCGACTCGGGGCACTTGACGGTGGCCCCTCGTGCGTCCACCACGTCCGAGACGTGTTCGATTACGGTAACGCCCGCCCCGGCCCCCGAGGAGTCCGAGTCGGCGTGGACGCTGGGCGACGGGGACTGCTGGAGATCGAAGGCGCGGCCAGGGTCCAAGGAGGTCGTGGGACGCTCCGCCTCTTGCCACTTGGCGGCGTTCCTGCAAAGAAGACGATGAGATGGCTTCTTGATAGCGTGGGTTTAGGGTAAATCGAAGATCTTCGTGTGTGGTCAAACCTTACCTCTGGGCGTTGGCGAAGTGGTCCGTGAAGAGCTTTCCGTCGTCGTCGAATCTTCGCGGCGAGTAGTGTGGCTTCGGCCCCGGCGGCTCCATAGGTGCCAAGTGCCGGGGAGCGGGCACGGGTACGGTATGCGGCGAGGCACTGTAGGACGCGACTCGACCATCGTTACCGTAGTACTCGAACTGGTCGGCCAGGATCTGCTTCACGTCGTAGCACCCCGGAGAGACGGGCTTCTGCGGCGTCGCCGGATTGTACTTCATGTAGAGGTTCTCGGCTTCTCGAGGGTCTGTAGAAGTAGGGATAGGCGTACGGTAGAGATGGTCTACCTGGGAATCTGAAGCGCGTGCCCTGTTGGGAGCCGTAGAAGTAGTCGGAGCCGGCAGAGTCCGGCGGAAGCTGCCTACCGTATGCGGCGTAGGGCGATGAGCGGGCGTCGGGCCTGCAAGGGAGTTTATAGGTTGACCCCAAGTGTGCAAGGTGTACTGTTGGACCTCATCTTCAGCTCATATCTCAAACCACATTCCCGCTAATCTCCCAAACTGTAAAGCCGTCGGGTCTAGGGTCTCGTCGCGGTCGTTCCGCGTGATTTGTGGCGCTCACCCGAAGTTCTCGACGGCCAGCTGTCGGCGCGAGACGTAGTCGCTCGAGGAGGAGTAGTCCCCGCGGAGGGAGTCCGTCTCCGGGTCGCCCTTGTAGCCCCCGCTCAGGACGACGTCGTCGAGCGGCTGTTGCGGCCGGAACTCGGGCATCCACACACGGCGGTCCTGCAGGTGCGCGATGAGGTGTCGCAGCGCGTCGAACCAGCCGTCCTCTTTCGTCGCGTCGAGAGTCGCTGGAAATCGCGGTGGGACTAGAAACGCTGTCAGGCCTCTACCGTACCTGTTAGGAGGTGCGAGTGGTGCTTCTTGATGTAGGCGCTCTCCTCTAGAAGTTTCCTCGTGGAGAGGGCGGGGGCTCCGGCGCGGCTTCTCAGCTCACGGACGCGACTCTTCCCGTCGACGTCGATGAGCACGACGATGGGAGCGTACTGCGCGAGTTGGAGCTTCTCGACGGAACCGGGCCCGACGTCCAACACGGCGTGCTTGTTGGCGGCGACGAGCGCGTCCACCGCGCTTAGACGCACGAGGCTCCCGCCCGGAGGGGCTCCGAAACGGAGAGCGAAGTTCGAGAGGAGGAGCTGCCTAGCGACGTCCGCGAGGGCGCCGAAGAGCACCACGGGCCTCTGGAAGGGAGGGCTCCGCAGCGTGACCCGCTCGTAGGCCGGCGAGGCCAACTCCCCCAGGTCCAACGAGTCCTCGAGTCCGTTCTTGGACAAGGACTTGGTCCGTCGGATGGTGAGCTTCTTGCGGAAGAGGGTAGATCGGCCCAGAGTGGAGTAGTCCGCCTTGGAGGCGGCCGCCTTCGCATGCGTCTCCGCCGTCTTCGCGTTCGGAATGACGCCGTTGTGGTCGGCGCCCTTGGACTCCACCGCGGAGTAGACCTTCGTGGCTTGCCACAGGCCTACCGTACCCCCGAACAAGGTGTCCGTGACGTGGAAGATGTCGCCACTGTTGAAACTGAGCTCCAGGCGGTTTCCCGACTTTGGCGAGTACTGGAAGTGTGTCCTGGAAGGAGGAAGGTGAGAAGAAGCCAAGGGACCCGGCTGGCAAGGGAAGGCTTTGAAGTTCCGATGCCAGCCCAAGAAGGAACCTACTTGATGTAGAAGCTATCTCCGAGCTGGTTCAGCTTTACGTGTTCGTACTCGGCGCGGGCCTGCTCCACGCAGAGGTTGACGTCGTCGTCCACGCTCAGCAGGAACTCCACGGCCTGTTCCCGCGTCACTCCGCGCATCGGACGCTCGTTCACGGACAGGATTCGGTCGCCCACTCTGCAAGAGATACTTCTGGTTAGAGGGTCGGTGCAGAGAAGAATTAAATCATGATGAACTTTATTGGAACGAGGCACTGATGGAAGTTAAGGTCCCCAGAGAGACACAAAGCTACTTCACGAAAAAAGGTCGTTGTGGCCAACAACAACGTTTTACAGCCTCTTCAAGATTTTGGAAAACAACCCAGTCGCTCCCGTTAGGTCGTTCTCGTCGCCCTCAAAACTCAATTTATGGAGCCCATAATGGCAACTTTTACGACGACACTTCCCGAGTACTCGGCCACGAGGCAACTGTCGCTTCTTGACAAAGAAAATCAGCGGTTATAACCTTAAGATCGACATTCGAAACTTTTTCAGCTATCAAGCAGAACTCGTAACAAGTCATGGCGATCTTCTTGTACTCTTCGGCACTTTTCAAACTCGTTTTGGCTTTTTCGCAACCAGTGGACTGTCTTAGGATTTTGTTACCCATGACAAAACAAAGCTGTTACTAAATAAATAATGGATAATAGTTGCTACATGATGGGTAAAAAAGCAGCAAAATTACTTAGGTAACAGTCATTTCATGTACGATAACCCAATACATATAAATTGGGCAACTGCTTTTTATTCTATCTTCTTCCTTGCTATCCTCTGGGGAGAAATTTTGATTGATTGACAAGGTCATAACAAAGAGGAAAACAAGCAAAATGGATGTTCAAGAAAGGGCAAATTCTCTACAGAAAGTGCAAAAAAGTTTAGCAAGCTTTCTGTGCTAAAAACATCCTCAGTAAAGCGCTGATTGGTTTCTTCTACCTCTTGCAAGGTATCTGACAGGAAACTACCCTCAAAAATCGTTGTAAGATCGCCCTTGACAGTCTCCTACTTCCTTTATGCCTTCTTTAGTGGTTCCTAAACCTATAACAGGCTTTTGAACGCAATCAGCTCGCTCTCTCTCCCCAAACAACTCAATTTATGGAAACCACTAAAGACGCCTTTTACGACCGCCCGAGACCTGTCTACTAGACAACTGTCTCGTCTACCTCTCACCGCACTCCCTCCCTGACTCCTTCTGCCCTCTTCCGATTTGCCTTCCACACAAAACAGAGGCCGTTCCCCGGATTCTGGTCCCGGCGCGATTGATGTCTTATCGCCCGGGGATCTCCCAGCGGAGCGCCGCCCGCTCCATTTGTCATCGAGCCTCGAGTCCGAAAGCGGAGTCGCGGTGTAAGGAGCACAAAGGAGCGGCGCCCTCGTCCGCGTTGATTAATTAAACGCGATCGGCGAAGGACGCGGCTGTCCCAAAAAGCGCCCCCCGCCCTGGGCAGCCGGAACGCCCCGGAATGCGGCTAATCCCGAGTCGGATCGATGAGCGAATTTGTATCGATTTGATTTATGTCGATTGGAGTCCGCTCGATTGCTTAAACTATGTGGACTCGGCTTATGTCAGGTCAAAGTAGATGATAAGCCTCTAGGGGAATCAAATAATCGGTCGCTTCTTATAGCCAAGCAGGGCAGGTGACAAATACTACTTCAGTTGCGAGATAAATAACGTGAAAACTGAGGAATATTTAGGTAAAATACTTCATGGATTCCAACCCCTTCTATTGGATCCAAGTAGATTCGATTTAGATCGGAATGGACCCAAATAGAGTCTAACAGACACCGAGATTTAAATTTGCGTTAAGATCTGCACCCACCTGATGCCATGGAGCGCGGCGGGACTCTCCTCCTGGACGGCGGAGACGAAGATGCCGACCTGGTTGCCGCCGATGACGCGGATGCCCAGGCTGCCCATCTTCCGGAAGCGGACCACGCGGACGTCCCTTCGCGGAGAGGAGGGGAACTGGGGCGGCTGGGGTCCGGCGTTGGGGGGCTGGTAGCCCGTGTAGGCCGAGGGGGAGACGACCCTCCCGTTGGTACGGTACTCGCTCCCGTTGCTGGACGTCCTCTGCACGGGGTCGCCGTTCTCGGAGAATCTGAAGGAGGGTCAGGGTGAGGGCGAGTGGCGTCGACCCACCTTCTGGCATTGCCGTAGTCTCCGAGCTGCTGCGTCGACGCTAGCATCTGGGCCGGTGGAGGCTGCTGGTACAGCGGAGGGTTACTGTAGGTGGGGTGGTCCCCGAGCATCGGGGAGGGACTGTGCCTCGGAGTGCCGGTGACGCTGCCCAAGTGCTCGTAGACTGTGTTCTGGCTCGGCCACCGGGAACGGCCGTTGGCGGAGCCGTTGCGCCGGACGTCCCTCTGGACGACGAGGGAGAGGCGCTCGCGACTCCGCTGGAGCCACTTGGTGGCCTCGTCGAAGGAGACGCCCTCCAGCGACTGGCCGTTGACCCTGAGGACGACGTCTCCCTCGCGGAGCCCCGGCTCCTTCTCCGCGAGCTTCCGGTTCGTGATCTCCTTGATGTAGAACTTGCATCCCAGCACGATGCCGAAGTCTGAAGAGCGCGGTGAGACCCGATCGTGGCGAGACCCTCACCGTCTTTTTTCCTCGACTTGGACAGGGTGAACTTGAGTGTCCGTTGCTCGTACTCGATCATGGGAAGGGGGACGCGTCGTTTGACGATCTGAACGAGCTGGCTTAGGACAAGAAGGACCTTCTGGCGTATTTTCCCCCTCCCACCTCTTAGCTACAGTAACCCCTACCATGTTGAGCTGCTGGGACTCCTTCATGATGTTCACGGCGGTGGAGTAGTCGGCGTTCTCGAGGTTGACGCCGTTGGCCGAGACGATGCGGTCGTTGACCCTAGGACAAGGAGCCTGAGACAAGGGGCGCGTGGGGACTCACTGGACGAGGCCGCAGGCGGGTCCCGCGGGAAGCACGTCGCTGACGACGACCGAGGGGTCTCCGGACACGAAGTGGGGGTTGTCGCGGCCGCCAGAAACCGCGATTCCGAAGCCGAGCGCGTCGACCTGCAACTCGACGTCAAGACGGGACAAACGGAGACTAATTGTCCGCGAGGACATTAGGGCGCGCCGAATTTTGACTTTTATTGATCCTGCCGCGAACAACAGCCTTATCATAAGGCCGCGCGCGCTCCTCCGAGGGTGGACGGAAGTGGCGCGCGGGGGGTCGGGTAAGCCGGGCAATCTCCGGAGACCCTCGACGCCGTTTTTTGGAACGCGAGGAGGCGCCCTGGGTGTGGGGGAGGAGGGGGAGGACGCTGAGGGGAAGGGTTGCGTGAGAACCAGGTTTTCTAGTGGAGGATCCAATCGCAACAGATTTTGTGAAGAAGTCGATATCTACCCCATTCTTCTCCACTTCCTCTTAGTTTCTAGAGGGAATATCCGAGGAAGAACAGCCAGATTCCGGGCATATCCTTCGTCTTATATCGAATTTGGAGAAGGCAGAAGGAGACGTGAGTTTAGGAAGAGTAGCCCTAGGTGTGGCGGAGGAAGAAGGGCGGGGCCATAGTAGTGTACTCTCCGGGATAAGGTGTTGGAACTGCGGTTTTTGGATCGTAAAATCAAATCTACTTCAATAGAATCGTCGAATCGAAACCAATTGGCAAGTAGATGAAAAAATTTCGGTGTAAAACAGAAGATAAAGGCGGGCAGATGCAATGGGCTACTTCTCGCACAGTAAAATGAAGTTGTAAACCCAATTTTTTAATCACTATCAAGCTTAGATCCAGGGCTAATCCCAAGGTCCAACAGAGGAGAGCCCAAAATTGCACTACCCCACCTTGATTCCACCCAATCTCATCGATCTATTCAAAATCTCCTTCCCAGCCCTTCCCAGAGACGACCCAAGGGCACGGAGCCCGGCGGAGGGAGCGGAGAAACGCGACGAATTCGGTGCGAATCACGCGCGAATTAATTAGAGCGGCCGGGAGAGGCAATTACCCGCGGCGAGCGAGGCTACACGGAGGCCGAAGTGAGCGGCGATAAACAACGCGCCGGGAGGGACAGCTGCGCCCGTGGGCAACAGTTGCGGCCCGGGAGAAGAAGGGTCAGCGGGAGACGGCCGCGGGCACGGCGTACAAGCGAAAAAAGGCGCATAAACCCGATGTCCTCGACCACCGCGACAAGGACGTCCGATGGATGTCCGAAAAAGAGGACTCACCCGATGCAGAGTCACGGAGAACAGCTGCCAGCTGACACCTTCGCCTTGGATCTGAAAGAAGCAGAGTAGGGGTCGGCGTGGAAGCTCGGGAGGGGAGTCGGGATTCGGGGGATTAAGGTCGGGATTCATTGATACTGGTTTAAGTTGAATAGAGGGAGTTTGTCTTTGTTTGGAGCGGCATCAAAGTTGACTGGAAGGCTCGATCCAAGAGAGAGATTGTAGGGCACTTGACTCTACTCGAAGGATTTGATCTTATCGATTTTAAAACTCGGATTTGGCTTGATTCGATTCTGAGCTTCGATCGATTTGAGGATCCTCAAATTTCTGATTTATTTGATCGATACTAGGCGTTCAATTCTAATGTAAAAATAGGCCTAAGAACGGTGGATCAATCGGTCACTCGATTTCATTCAAATTTTCGCACAATTTGGATTCGATTCGGATCGATATGGACCTGTCGGGAGCGAATATCCCAATTTGGACTTGCTTCCACTTGGAAAAGGCCATAAGACTCCTCTAAACACTCTAATACGACACCACCTGACGGAGGCCCTCGGGACTGACCTGATCCTCGACGACGGGGGGCACGAGCACCTCCTGCTGGCGGGGTGGCGGGAATCCCTTGTAGGGGTTGGAGATCCGGAGGCCGGCGGCGGAGTCGAAGGACTTCCGACCCATGGTGGAGCGCGTGGAGACGCGGTCGAGCGTCTTGCTCCGGAAGCCTCCCGGCTCCGGGAACGCGTCCAGCATGCTTCGGTTCATCGGACGAGTCCCATGGAATGGCGCTCTGTCAGTGGGGATTGTAGGGGCCCTCCTTACAGGGCGCTAAGGAGGCACGCGATTGCGGTGCGAATCAATTTGTTTTGGTGGCCCTGGGACCACACGCAGAGACGGCCAGATTCGGGCGCGACACGAGGAGAACTCGCGGTGCACGGCCGAAAAACGGAGGACGAGTAGAGGGGCGGGTCCTGGCACGCTGCCAGAGGGCGATCTGATACAGCACCCAGAGGCTCCGGTTACCTCCTGAAGCTGAACGGCTCCAATCTGGGGGTACTGTAGAAGCCTGGACATCGACATGATCCGAGTGATACTGTAGGATATGATGGAATAAAGGGGCTGGAAAGTGGCTCGCTTCAATGAAGAAGGTAAGTCGTGGCGGGACCCTGAATTTCAACGGCGTAAACAAAGTCAACCCGTCGTAGCTCGCTTTCTCGGAATCCGATCGCCGAGATGGACGGAAGACAGTCGGCGATGTCTTCGGCGACCAAGAAGGGCTCCAGGCGACGCAAAGCGGCCAAGAAGTTCGCCTCGAACCGCTTCCACGAGGTCGCTTCCGCGGGCTACGCCATCCTCGCCGAGATCTACCGCCTGGCGGACTACATGCCCCCCGACTTCGCGAACCCCGCCGCCAGCAAGTACCAGAGGCTTCTGCTCGACTTCAAGTACTTCGAGAAGCGCGCGATCTTGGATGCGTTTGTCGACGACACTGAGGTGAGTCGGTAGGCCCCAGGGCCTTCTAGGAGGTGTTTAAAAGCAAGGAGAACTGCGTCCACTGCTGAGTCACGTGTTCTCGGCAGCCGAATTGGCCTCAAATTAACTAAAACTCTACGTTGCCCCAGGTGGACGTCAGAGTGAGCTAATATCTGAATGTGGCAGGATAAACTAGAACCCTTCCAATGGGTCTTGACACGAACGGGGAAGGCCCAATTTACTTATCCGAACAAGACCCTCACTAGCACTAGTATGGCCGACTTCATCAAGCCCCTATGCCTGCTTGTAACCACCCCTTACATGGAGGGGAAGCTCCTCGACAAGAAGTTCTAAAGAAACTTGGTAAAACCCACGATTTCTTCTTCTGGTCAAAAGTAGACGCCAGAGAGAGCTAGGTTTAATAGAGCCTTTCAACGGGTCCCTTCCAAACAGCCCCACTTGACACGAATGGGGAAGGCCCGGTGCCCTTATCCGTACCACACCTTCTTCTAATTATAGTCGGAAGCTGAGCGAAACGCGTTCGTCGTGGGATCCTAGGTGAACAACGACGCGAATCTTTGGACGCTGGAAGAACTGCTGATTGCCCGGCCAGTTTTCATCGCTTCGAAGAGCGCTTTATA
>JADLIF010002350.1:0-11173 GCA_016648015.1 Steinernema khuongi | reverse complement strand
GACGAAGCCACTTCTGCTCTGGACACGAAGCACGAAGGAGAGGTGCAGAAGGCGATTGATGCGGCGAGCCAAGGACTCACAACGATCACCATTGCCCACAGGTAGACAATAAGAATGAATTATTGCAAATAAAAAAAATAAAAATAAAATAAGCGTATTTTGGAAAAAAAACCGAGGTCACGGACATTTAGACTGACAACAGTGAAAAACGCGGACAGAATCCTTGTGCTCGAGGCGGGTGAAATCGTTGAAGAAGGTACCCCCGAAGAATTGATGGTGAAAACGGATGGACGCTTTTATCGTATGTATACGGACCAGAAGCTCGACGCGCTGACCCTTCCTCACTTCCCAAGAACATCTAATCTGGTCGGAAAATTCTCCATGGGACCGGCCGATATGTACCACTTGGTACGTAGCTCCACAAAACCTTTTTGTAGAGCTCTTTTTTCCAGGACCCTGAATCGAGAAGACGAGCTTGGGCGAGATCTTCACTGGGCGCTCACAAGAGACTCGGCAAATCCTACTCGGTGTTGAGCCAAGACCGCGCCAAGCTGGCGCTTCCCGTTATGTCCAAGAAGAGGAGTCGCCTTGACAACGCTTTCAAAACGAACGTCATGGAAGTGGCCGTGGAGGAGAAGTCGTTTGAGGATGAAACTACGGTAATTTCTTATTTCGTTTTTGTTCTGGTCAAAGCACTAGGCAATAACTGTTTAAAAAAATAGCTGTTTCATTACTTAAATATTTTTCTTTCCTATTTTCCTTCCTTTCCTACAAAATTTGACGTTTACTTCAGGAGGCAAAAATACAATAAAAAATATTCATCACGTTTGAAAATATTTCCCGAAAGTAATTTATCACTTAGGAACAATTAAACATCGGTACAAAAAGAAGAAGGTAGGCGCAAAACAAAATAGGCGCAAAGTCCACGAGCAAAAATGCATTTTTATGTCAGGCATGAAGTTTAACTGTCACACCACTTATTTTTCTCTCCTACTTCAGGGACGAAACAAGGTTTAAAAAAAACAAGGTTTGCTGATTTTTCCGCTCCAAAACATTTCATTTTCAGACCTAAAAATTTGGAAACAAATACAACAAAGAAAAAAAATATTCACCATGACAAATACAGATAAAAATTTTTTTCCCGACGTTACTGATTATTTAAGCACAATTGCATACCGATACAAAATCAAAGAACGAGATCGATTTCAGCTACCCGGCAAAGACACAAATTTTAACGCAGTTTGGAGCCTCATCAAGAGCTACAAAGAGGGCTACACCCGACTGGCCTGTTCCATCCCAGTCACCATCCTGCGAGGCTTCTTCTTCCTCCTCGTCTGTTTCGAAGTGGCGTCGGTGCTGGAGATCGCCATGGCTTCGGAGGACGAAATGGCCCAGCAAGTGTTCATCACTGCCGCAGTCTACATCGCCCTCAGCATCATCAAGACAATGTTCGAGGCCGTCGGCGTAAGTCGTTAGGCGAATTCATTTACATTTGCAAAATCAAAGAAAATAAAATTTCCACGCTTATCGTTATTTGTCTTCTGCTATTACACAAAATTCAGAAACTATGGATCACCTTTCACAAAAACTTACAGTGATCTCTTCTTCTGTTCATTTGCAGGTACAAAAATTGAAAAATTGATTTATGAATCTGCAGGGTCCACCCTTAACAAAAAATGTTAAATGGAAAAACTTTTCATGTTATTCTTTATATTTTTTTATTTTTGTATTGTCAAATTTTAATAAGTATAGCATTTAAAATTTCGGTGTTAATCACTAAATGAAGTATCATTTCAGCGTCTGTTTGTCGCCCTCTACGGCCATGGCTTCTGCGCTCACCTCAGGAGTCACATGTTTCGGAAAGTGCTCCGTCACGGCTCAGCGTACTTCGACGAAGTCTCCAACTCTCCTGGACGTCTTGTCCACAAATTGATAAACGACACCGCCAGTTTGAATCGAGTGCGTTTAAGTACGATTGGCAGAGAATTGTACAAATTTATGCTTTGCATGTTATGCTTAATATTTTATACGGTAATTATTTTTGCCTTGATCAGATCGTCGGCGACAAGTTGGACCTTCTCTTGCCGGCAATCATCTGCTCGACCGTCTCCGTCACCATAGCGCTCTACATCAACTGGAAGCTGGCCCTGCTGTGCGGCTTCCAATTCCCCGCCTTCTTTCTCTTCCGGCTCGTCGAGTTGAGGGAGACGAGCAAACGTCAGCGTCAGATGGTTGAGGAGGAGAAGAAGGCGGCCAATGTAAGGACGGGGAATGCATACGATTTGTGGTGATAACCATCAAATACTTGATTTTTGTTTTCAATCGCGTGGCTTATAATTCACCTAGTATATTTAATATATAAGCAATTCTATTTAGTTGGCAACCGTTGTCCTCTCAAACATGAGTACGATCAAGGCCTACTCCTTGCAAGAACACTTCAACGATATTTTCTGTGACGCTCTTAGACCTATCCAAAGGTAGAATTGGATGCACCATACAACAGTAATACCAGTTCAGAGCCATGAAGCGACAGTCCTGCATTAGCGCCTTTGTCTTTGCCTGCCAATTCAGCTTTACGTACATCTTGATCGCCATCACTCTCCACTTCGGAAAGGTCATGATGTTGAGCAATGAAATCACGCCGTTCGATTATCTTCGGTAGGAAACCCAAAACCACAACTGCTCTAAAACCTGCGTTCTTCAGAGTTGTTCTTTTAACCCAATTTGGAGCGAACTTTATTTCTCAGCTGATCGCTTCCGTCACGGACCTGACCAAGGCTCGGGTGGCCGCCGAGAACATCCTCAATGTTATTAACGAGAACGCGGTTGACATGGATAACCTGACCGATGAGGGACTCCGACCTGTACAGTTTTCATTATCTTAAAAAATATGCTGAATTGCAACCATTCTAGAAAGTCGTTGGCCGTCTAACCCTCCAGAACATTGAGTTCCGCTATCCTTCCCGGCCCATTGTGCCTATCCTCAAGAACCTGAGCCTCCAAGTGGCTCCTGGCCAGTCTATCGCCATCGTAGGCCCTTCAGGCTCTGGCAAGAGTTCGATCATTGCGCTGTTCCAACGCATGTACTCTCCGACGAGTGGCCAAGTCATGCTGGACAACTACAACGTCAAGAGCATCAATCCGGCCTACTTGCGGAGAGTAGTGGTGTCAGTAGGACAAGAGCCGTCGCTGTTTTCTTTTACTCTCAAGGAGAACATTGCCTTCGGGCTGCAGGAGGACGAGGCGACCATGGAGAAGATCGTAAAGGCGGCGAAAATAGCGAACATTCACGACTTTATCGTTTCGTTGCCGCAGGCAAGAGCAATTTTAATTTTTGTTCCTTTACTGCAGCTTTAGTGGACATCGCTTTAATTATTGACCACCGTAGAAGCCATTCACTAAATTTTCATAACAAATGAACTTCGAACTCGAACGGAAAATAGTCATTGTTTTGCGATCTGGGGTCTATGATGGTTTCGCCATGATGATAATATGCCTTTGGGATTTTTGTTCCCCGGCGATAAAAGCAAAATAGCAAAACTACGCCTGATAAAAGTCTTAAAATCAATCATCAAAAATTAAACGTTATTTCAATGATCAGTTTTCCAAGTTTACGGTCCTGTTCAATTTTAAAATGAGTCTTTGTTTTTCCTGCTGATTTAATGATCTTTCAACTTTACTCCATTGTGTTTGATATCGCCAGAAACACCTGAATTGCTTTGTGAATTTTTTTATCTAAATTTTTGAAAAAGTTCTTCTCCTACTTTAGTGCTAATTTCTGACTCTTCAGGGCTACGACACCGAAGTGGGTGAGTTCGGAGCACAACTGTCCGGCGGTCAGAAGCAGCGAATCGCTATCGCCCGGGCCATGGTCAGAGACCCGGTAGTGCTCCTTCTGGACGAGGCGACGGCGGCACTCGATTCAACCAGTGAGAAGGTCAGCTCGGAACATTCCTAATTTACAACCGTAATTCGGGTTTATAGGCCGTCCAAGCAGCGCTGGAGTCGGCGAGCAAATCGTGCACTTGCATTCACGGTGGGTTCATGATCAAGGCAGTAAAAGACGCGGAAGTGCTCAAGGCTGACAATGAGCGGAAACCTGTTAGGGGAATGCACATAATGTTGAAAGCAAATTTAGGGGTCTACAGGTTTTTTAGTGTTTTTCAGAATGTTAAACATGATCACGGTCGAATTTTTTTTCGTTTTTTTGGTAACGAACATATGTGAATAGTAGAAGTAGTACTATCGTAATCCAAATTATAAGAATCTTGACTACGGAACAAGAAAAACAATTTTTGAAAAAATCATACACCTCACGACATTAGTCTAGATTCATTTATTTTTGTTTTTATCCAAAGAAATTTATTTTTAGTGCAGCGTGAAATTTCTAATGGCCATCTGTATACATAAATAGGGCTCAAAATTACACTGCAAAGGAACTCCACGTAAACATGTTCTGGGATGGAAAAAGATACCGTTTTACAATGTTCCGCAATATCACCAACAGATGAGCACAACATGAAAAATTGTGGACTAAATGTTTATCGTTTTTTAGAATATTGATCACGGTCAGAATTTTTTAGATTTTTTTAGCAAACAGTATGATTTTTCATGTGGATAGTAGAAGTAGTACTATCGTGATTCAAATTATAAGAAGGATCATGCCTACGGAGCAGTGAATGCAATTTTTGGTAACGAAATTCCATGTAAGCATAAAATGTACTCCAAGACAGTCAGAAGAGAAAATCACGAAAGAGGTCAAAACTCATTTTTGACAATTTTTAGAGACCATCTGTAAAAATAATGTTCTTATGGTTTATATTGGCAGCTGTGGATAATTCAATTTTTAAGCTTTTAAAATAATTGAAACTGACATCAAAGTTAATTTTTGAGACAACACAGCTTCAATTAACTTTATTATTATAACATAAACAACTGTTTTTTACTTTTATTTACATATACACCTTTTTCTATCTTTACGTGCCTTACTATTTATGTGTAGAGCTTTATTTTACAGCTGTCTTCATATTTTTGGCGTAGAAGTTTTTGCACTTTATTTCAGTGGCCCATCGACTATCGTCGATCCGAACGGTGGATAAGATCGTCGTTCTGGTAGACGGGGAAATTGCCGAGCAAGGAACGCATCAAGAGCTCATGGAAGAGAAGGGCCTCTACTACGAGATGAACGAGCTGGAGATGTGATTCGTTTGTTGATTTGAGTTGTTTGTAAATATTGGTCCAGGTGCCATTCCCTCCGCCTCGTCCGCTCAGTTGTGGTCACGTGTCCGTCGCTCACTTATAAAGCGTTTATTTACTACAAATAATTTAGATTTTGTCTAGCACAACGTAACTTTTTGTTGGGAACGGGGGTTCAGGCCGTGATGGAGTCGTGTCGAGAGGACATGGTGACGCTGGAGTCATCGTCATCGTCGTCCTCAGTCAGGGTTGTCGACATCCGTTCTGTGTCGTCGTCGGACAAGTTGTCCGGTGTGTTCTTAGGCTGCCGGAGCGGGGTCTCAGAGATGACCCGATCGTGGCCACTGGGTTCGCTGAACTCGCTTGTGTTGTCATAGGCGGTGATGTCTTGGTCATGTTCGCCATCGTCCGCTCCGTTCTCGGAGGGTCGGGGAGGGAACGGCGTTATCGGGATGCTCCTTACCGAGCCTAGAAGTAGGTATAGTATGAGAAAGGTAGCAGATTTTCAATTCAACAAGCTTATATGTTTTCTGATAAGAAGGCTTACCGTCCTCTTGGTAGTTCGAATCTCCACAATCGGAAGGCTCGATGAGATTGATGGTGGGATGTTCCTCGCCAGGAGAGAGTAGCCTCTTATCCGTGATGGTATCGAGAAAAGGTTCGTCGCGGACAGCGGCGTGGGACGTCTCGTTGGACACTTCGAAGGACTTCACCTCGTGTTCCTCTTCGTATTTGATGTTGTCAGGCTCCGAGTGCAAGTCCTGGGAAGCGTTGTCATCCTGCACTGGGTCAGGAGACGCTCGGTGTTCGCTGATTTCGAAGTAGACGCGTTCTTTCTCCTCGTCATTCTCCGGAGTTTCAGTGAATCCGTTCTCATGAATTTTTGCTTTCTCTGTGTACTCCTCGTGACCGTTCTCAGGCTCATCAGGATGATCCTTCAGCTCCTCGGCACTCACCTCGAAAGCAGTTGCTTCTGGCGTCTTTGAGGTGTCTTGCTCGAGAGCGAATTCGTCGTGGGGCATCTCCTCTTCAGCGACTTCTGGGGCAAGCGGAATTTCATCTTCTTCTCCGTCATTTTCTCCCTTTAGTGCTTCGGCACCTAATTCAAAAGCAACCGGGGACTTCAGTGTTTCCTCTACTGGATCACCGATGTGGTGAGCAGCGTCGTGTTCTTCTTCTCCTTGTTCTTCCGGCACAGGAGATGCCACTTCCTCCTCCGGTTCTGGTGTAGGTTTTGAAGCTGCTTGGAGAGATTCGCCTACGATGTGCTGAACGTGCTCCTCTTGGACAGTGTCCACACTTCTGGGCGTCTCTTCCCCGTGACCGTTCTCAACAACCGAGTCTTCTGGATCTTCCAGAGGACTGTTGCTGAGTTCGAAGGTCACCGGTTTCCGCTCTTCTTCGTGAGCCTCTTCCGATTCGTGTGGGGCCTCTTCATGTGACTGGTCAGGATCGTCTTCTGGTTCTCCTATGTGGTCCTCTTTCAACTCGTCACTGCTGACTTCAAATGCTACGGGCTCAGGGACTTCCGCGGATGTTTCTGGTCCCTCATCGTGTTCCTCGTGGTGCTGCTTCAATTCCTCGGCCGACACCTCAAAGGAAACCGGTTCGGGGGCATCTTCTGGTTCTGCTTTGAGGTCATCAGCGCTAACTTCGAAAGCTACGGGTTCAGAAGCCTCATTGAGCGATTCTTCTTGCGATTCCGCATGTTCTTCAGGCTCGGTCTTGAACTCATCAGCCGCTATTTCGAAGGCAACTGGCTCCGGTGTTTCGGATGGAGTCGCATTTTTGGAATTTTCAAGGCCCTCCTGCTCGCCTTCCAAATGATCTCCAGGCTCACCCTTTGACTCATCGGCCTCAACTTCAAATGAATCGGCCTCAGTAACGTCACCCTGGACAGGCTCCTCGCCTTCGATTAATTCTAGAGGACCGTCTTCCTTTTCCACTTCTTCTGAAGCTGCGTGGTGTTCTGGTTCAGCTTTCAACTCTTCAGCACTGACCTCGAATGCCACGGGTTCCGGCATTTCGTCCTGCACAGGCGTGGATTCTTTTGGTGACTCTTCCGTAGCACTCTCGTGCTCCACTGCGGCTTTTTCATGTTCCGGTTCAGCTTTCAGCTCATCAGCTCCAATTTCTGCTACTGCGTCCGGAACAGGTGTCGATTCTTCCGCTTGTTCTTCTCCTGATACATCGAGTCCATTTTCATGTCCACCGTTCTCGAAAGCTTCTTGATTTTCAGGTTCTGATTTCAATTCTTCCGCGCTAACCTCAAACGCCACGGGTTCAGGAACTTCTTCTTGGGTAAGCGTGGATTCCGCAATGTTTTCTTCGGGTGATTCATCGGGGGACGGAGCCATAGCTTCCACGGATTCTTCAGGGTCGTTTGTATGTTCCACTTCTTCTGGAACTACTTCATGGTCCGGTTCCGATTTCAATTCGTCAGCTTCAATTTCGAAGGCAACAGGCTCTTGAACCCCTGCTGGTGTCTCCGCAGCATCTTCGTGGTCCTCTTCTTCTGGTGCATTGTGTTCTACGTCTTCTACATCTTCTTCATGCTCTGGCTCCGCTTTCAACTCTTCCGCGCTTATCTCGAAAGCTACGGGTTCATGATCTTCCGGTTCAGCGCTGTGCTCACTCTGATCTTCTTCGAGCTCTTCAGCTCCAATTTCAAAAGCCACCGACTCTGGAACTTCTCCTTCTTCTTCCTGTTCCTCAGACGATTTTTGTATATAGTCAGAAGGTTCCAAATCAGGAATATCTCCTTCATCCTCGTGCTCAGCCCTCAACTCATCGGCTGAAGATTCAAAAGCGACCGATTCAGGAACTATTTCGTCCTGTACTCCCTCATGGTGTTCTTCTATAGCTGTGTCAGCTGGTACATCATGGTGCTCCTTGAGTTCTTCAACATTAACCTCAAAGGAAACTGATTCAGGAACAGCATCAGCAGCTTCTTCGTGGTTTGCATTTTCATCTTCTACATGCTCCTGCTTTAGCTCTTCAGCTGACACTTCAAAAGCGATGGGTTCGGGAACAACCTCTTCGATTGCTTCTTCTTCAACCTGATCTGGCTCTTCGTGATGCTCCGGCTCCGCTTCCAGCTCTTCAGCGCTAACTTCAAACGCTACAGGGTCCTGAAGTTCTGGCCCTTCTGTAGATTCCTCTGGGTTGTGCGTGAGCTCACCGTCCTCTTCAACGGGCAGAGCAGCCTCCTTGGACGGTGTTTCGCGAGCATGTTCGTGTTGCTCGTCCTCCTCAGGTTCAGCTTCCTCTTCCTCCGGTTCAGTCTTTAATTCATCAGCATTGACTTCAAAAGCTGTAGGCTCTTTGTTCTCTTCTATCTCATGATGATCTTCGTCGTCTTCCAAAGCTTCAGAACCAGGTAAAGAAGGTTCCCGTTCCTCTTCTTCAGGAACATACACTCCCTCGGATTCATGCACCGAAATAGGAGCAGGCTCGGGAACCTCTTCATCCGGGAACGCCTCTCTCTTTCCCCGGCTGTGATGTTCCTCGTCTTGGGGCGCATGTTCGTCAACATGAAAACTGTTCTCAGGTGGCATTGAATGTCCAGAAGCTTCAGGACCGTAGTCAACCATCGAGCCTGAATCGTCGTCCTTCTCCTGACGTTCGGTATTTATATGAGAAGTGGCTCCTAGTACGGCGGCTCCAGCAGCTGCTGCAACGGGAATGCCAACCACAGCGAGCGTTGGAAGTTTGTCTTTTAAGTCCTCGTTCTTCACCGATGGTGGCTTGTGTCTAGAAATGTTTCTTTTAGGAGGATAGTGGTCTATCTTTGGATATTTGAAGACTAAAAATTTTCTTCTTTGGTTTTCATATTTATGGTTGTCATGTAAGTTTCTTTCTTCGCAATGCGTTTTATATTTACGAATTTTCTTTCTTCCATTCTTTTCTTACGTATGTAATTTTTTTTATTTTTACGAGAGATTTTTGTGTGTAAGAACCCCTTTTTGTGTTATTGCTTTCCATGTTATTATTACAGTTTTGTCGGCAGCAGAAAAAAACCGATTATATTTTTTTCCAACGTCACTTATTGTAAAAGCGTGCTCCTTCTTCCATGTTATTGCTTTGTATTTTATCACTATAACTTTTGTCATCAGCAGCAGGAAAAAGCAACATTAGAAAAGCAGATCATATACATTACTGCTAATTTTAATGTAAATGGCTTTTACGTTAAAATTCTTGGTTCCCGTGATTCTCGTCCTATTGCATTTATGAATTTTTACATTTACGAATATTCTTTTTTCCTTTCGATTCGATTTTGCGAACAATGACTCGGAATTTAATTTTTAGGAGAGATTTTTGTGTGTATGTTTATAAATTCCTTTTTTATGTTATGTTATTAATACATATTTGTCGTCAGCAGGAAAAAATCTATCACAATTTTTGTGACTCGGAACGTCGCTATTGTAAAAGCGTGATCTTCTTTCCATGTTATTGCTTTCTATTTTATCGCTATAATTTTTGTCGACAAACAACAGAGAAGCAAAACTAAAAAATGTAACATTATACCGATCATATACTATTTGCAGTTTCCTACACTCCTACATTCATCACTGCTAATTTTAATGTTGTTATTTTTGTAATTCCATATACGTCCAAATTCCTGGTTCCCGCGACTCTCGTCCTAACATCACACCTTATTGCATTTATGGGTCATACCTTGGTTTAGGCGGAAGTCCAACGGGTCTCCTGGGAAGCGGCGGCAGTTTAGCCCTCTCTGATCTACCGGGATAGGTGGCTCGGCTGTTGTGACTCTCGTTGAGTTTCCTCGGCGACTGAGAACCTCCGTTTCTTGCCCGTCCTCTCAGAGAATTAATGCTCCTAAAGCAATAATATTAGTTGTTCGATCCATTTTTGGTGGGTCAGTCTTCTGATTAGTCATGCTGATGGTGCGCAGCGAAAGGCGTTAGTCGGCTTGTTATGTCGATCTCAATCGATCTTCATATCCTGTACTCATACAAAATACGTTCGAAAAAAAGGGGAGGAAAAAAAACCGTCCAAAATTTGCTACTGTTCATATCCGTAGCTTTCCGATAATATGAATTCATGTATTGTGAAGATTTTGTTTTTTAGAAGTACTGTACAACCCAAAAAGGGCGTTAGTGGCGTTGTTAGTCACCTCAACGGCTGGTGCAAAGAGTTAGCGGGTGCGGAGCTAGTCAGGCTGGGTAGCGACCTTCTGCGGAAGAACCACGAGTTCTGCTGTGGGCTCTGGTGCCGCGCCACCGAATACGGTCCGAAGGAGACGTCGCGGAAACGTTCCAGTTTGTTCAGCTGGTTCTGCAGCGACTCCTTGTAGCTCGTTAGGGTCTTGTCGTCGAGCTGAAACATTGGTGTCTTAGAGAGAGAATTACATTGTATGGTACATTCGAATCTAATGATACTTTCGAACTTTTGGAAAGCTCAGGACGATTTTTTCTTTCCTCTGTATATTATAATTTTTTTAATAATGGTTAATGACCTCTTCTGCAGGACGGTCAATTGGGTAGAAAATTCAAACTTTTGGAAATTTCAAGTGTGTCAGTTTTGTAGGGACGCCTTAGATGCATGTCAACCGTTACGGTTCTACCAAAACTTGACGGAGAATTTGCTTATCCAGTCGTGTTATTTTTGTTTGCTTGCCACGCAATCAAACATAATTCAAAAGTTTGCCTCCTTGGATTACAGTACCTTATGGAGATATCGATACTTCATGGCTCGTTGCGAGAGTCGGTCGTAGATGTTCCGCACTGGAGGGATCTCGTTGTCGTACTGTTGCTCGACACGTTTGATCACGTCGCCGTCCTCGTACTGGTTCGAAAGCCGCCGGATCCTGGCGCTCTTGTCGATGCGTCCCCGAGGACGCGACAGGCTCCTGGAGATGTGGATGCGCCGGTCCGCCTCCGGTCCACCTGCACCGCTCTAAAGGTCAAGTTGCGAGATTATTGATGTGTGTAAGTTGCTTAACCCGCGAGGTTTT
>JADLIF010002349.1:0-39114 GCA_016648015.1 Steinernema khuongi | reverse complement strand
ATGGTATCATCTTATGCAGAATTTTGTGCGCTTTCAAATGGTGTATACCAATAGTTGTTTGAATAGTTCCTTGAAAAGTTACAGTTGTTTTAACCCGTTGCAATACTTATGGGTCACCCTGTATATTCCTCGCAGAAACATTGTCACTTGGCCTCTATCGTGGTGGGAGTACTGCAAAATTGATCCCCCGAACAAATCAGTCGTTTTTTGCTACAAATTGGCAAATTCTTAGCGGTTTGAGACATAATTTGAAAAACTATCTCTGTTAAAATGTAGATACCGATCAGCCGCACTAAAGTTTACCAGTTTCCAGGCGGGATCACGATGATAATGTTTCTTCGACGGCTATACTAGCTGTCTTTGTTGATTGTTTGCTACTTCGCTGAGAATTTCAAAAGCTGTTCTCAATTTGCGGCGAAATAAACTATCCACCAGCTGCTTCTTTCATCGTCCAAAAATCCGAAAAATGGCGTTACTCACACTTGTGCCGCCACATCTTGTGTTATTCGTTTCGCCCCTCTAATTGGCAACAAGAAGGACGAATCCCAAAGGCGATCATCGATCAGGGCGCCTCCTCTTTGTCCTGGTCGGCACATCGCGCGCTCTCCGACCGTTACCCATATAATAAATTTGCATAAAATATCACCGCGCGGCGGGAGCAAAGAGCGCTTTTGTGTTTGAGGAACCAACTGCCACTCAAGGCTTCACAAATCGGTCGATCGCCCTGCTTCGGCCCGAGCGAGCGTCGCCAACCACTCAAGCGCTATTAATCTTCCGTGGGTGATCTTTGCTCGCGGAGCGCTACCTCGAAGAGCCACATGTTTGCTGTAAAATTGCAACTAGAACTTTTTGCGATTTGCGAAGGATTGACTACTTGACGACTGTCATTTGGTGAAGCCAGGAGAAGAGGAAGGCAATGTTATGACACCGCTCATCAGAGAGTGAGGCTACTTTGAGTGATCAGACCATTCTTTTCAGTTCGTGCTATCTTCTGCGCTTGGGATTTAAGTTTCATAAACACAAATGCCCGGAGATGGCGGAGATAGAAAGGGGCGCACAAACAAAGGACCGTGTTACACTTGGTTTATGAGTCATGATGATGATCTGTTCCAAAGTGATCACTTGGAAAGGAGCAACAACAAGAACGCATTAGTAGAACTGACCAGAGACGTCTGTATAGGAGAAGAGGAAGCCAGGCAGAAAACTGATGTCATGAATAAAGCAACTTGAGCGAGCAGGGCATTCATTCTCTTCAGTTTGTGCTATTTTCTGCGCGTGAGATGGGAGTGCGTCCGCACTTTGCATGCCCTTATCGTGATGCTCTATGCAAATTTTACGCATGTGCAAATTTCAGCAACCTTTTCAAACACACAAAAGATTGCCGATGGTTGATTTACGGCTTTCTGGATAATTTTTCGTAATTTTTAGTTTGCTTCGTGCCAATTATCTGGGATTCTCAACTAGAAATTTGAGAATCAAATTTCCACTGCATTTTAATCTCTAATCATTTGAAAACAAAAGCTCGAGCAAAACTTTCAGGATTCAGTTAACCGGTTCAAACGGTCGATTAACAACTCTGATCATCAGGAAGCTAATTGCCGTGTCTAACATTATCGTACATCTTTAGCGGTAATTGTGATTGGGATGGGTTCCCAGTGAATAGAAGGAAGTCCACAACCGAAGAATGATGTGCTTCAGTATGCTACAGTAGCTGCATACACCGTTTAGTGATTTTCTTTTACTCCTGGAAAAGATCTAAGTCAGCTTGTAGGAAGATGCAAAGATTACTCACTGTGTCCTATTAAACTCCAAAGTGCAAGGCTGCTAAGCTCCAATGGACGCTTTTTCAACGGTGCTGCAGCCTCGGCTCGATCTCATTTGTTCTTTGTTGTAGTCGGGCCGAAACATCTTCATATTCGCACTCTGTGTTGTCCTTTCTTTGTGGAAAGTCGACAGATGTGGTGGCGCGATCGGCGCCCCAATCGCGCCACAAGGACAGGCTGACTCAGGCCATGCTCCTCTGCATACTCATAACAACAACGACCGAAGGAGAGGAATGCTCGTCTCCAGGTCGACGAAAGCACTCAGATGAATTTCAAACAAACGGTTTCGGATATCGCAGGGGTTCCATAAACAGTCGAGTGTCCCATTTCCAAACGATGCGCCGAAAATAACCTTTTGGAGGAAGTTCCTCGAAGGATGGAAGCTGATCGGTCGGAATTCGAGGAAGAGTGACAGCTGGCTCAGAGGCCGTTACGTCCAAGCGGGCAATTAATCGCTTTAAACCTGGTCGCTCGCGTCAACTGCTCCTGAAGTTAATGAGAACAACGATGCATAGAGCAGGAGCCGCAGTGATCGAAAGGTAAAGGGTGAGACGCGCTTTAAACACCGATGGCTGTAAAGGTGTTCTATCGATTCCGTTGATGAAGTGATCAACGCGCCAACATGTGGCCCGTTGAACCTGACACGTGGAGGAGGGGTACAATGCTGGAGATAGAGACAAGGAATAGCGATCGAGGTAAGGAGAAGCTGGGCTACTTTACGCGATGCTACATCATCATTAATTCACCGACCGTCAGCACAGAAAACGCACAGAATTTTATTTTTAGAATTTTATTTAGAATTACGCTATATAATTACTATGAATAAGGCAGATTAAAGTGAAGAGTAATCATACTGGTCAAACCTGAGGTCAGTATCCAGGCTGATCTCATGTATTCTTGGAGCATTTTAGGTTTGGTCTGGTAAAGCGACTATGAGCTCTTTGGTATACACAACTTCAGTTTTCTAAAGCCTCATTGGACATAGAATCATGATGAGCGAAAATAGTAAACTCTTCAATTTTCAAAATATTATATTGACACAGCTGATCAAGCAATATCTATTTTGTGACAATAATAGTTTGTCACCACCAAAGGACATGCGTTCTTCTATGAGATATAGCGATAACAAGTATAGCAGCCTGCCATGCTTGTGGAGAGTTTCATTCTGGCCAAAATCGGAACGACGAAAGTGCAAATGGTGAACATTGTTTTTGGAACAAAGACAATGTGCATACAGAGTTCGAGGCTTTTCAGGTGTAAGTCACAGTCAAAATTTACACCTTTTCTCACACATTCACACACTTCACAATTCACAACTCAAAGTAGCAAAAGCCAAATTGGCGTGGCAGCGCGCCACGCCTAATAGGATTGCCAAAAGTAACATCCAGGCAAACAATGATGGATTAGATTATCATGGATTTCTACATCTGAAAGAATTCCAATACAGAAACGTTCACTTGTGTGTGAGCCAGTTAGTGGCGGATCTTCACACGTATGACAGTGTTTCTTGTGAGTCTCATTTGACCACAATACAGTGTCTAAGTAGCAGTTCAAGCTGTCTAAGTTTGTCTAAGAAGTGTGTCTATCCGAAGTATCTGTCTGTCCAACTGTCTACTGTCACCAGCGCTATTCACCCCAAAGCCCCTCCACCTTCATACTGTGCTCTCCCGATTGCGTACCGAAGTAACGCCTGTGTTCTGTATCGAGACCGGCCCATCGCCTGACCTGAGCGCCACATTGACAAAAACCATTATTAACGGCCTTGCACTTTAGGGGCACGCCTGGGACGCGACGCGCGCGGGCCGCAGCGCGGCTCTCCGCCCCCGATTTTGACGGATATAAGCGGCTACAATGGCGGATTCTCCATCATCGTTTCACTCCAACGAGTTCCGAAGATGTTCCGCTACGCCGTCGCCTGCCTTCTTGTCGCCGTCGCCGTCCAGGCCGTCCCCCTTCCCTTCGGTGGAAACATCGACAAGATCCCCGGCGACATCAAGGGTAAGCTTCGCTGCCTTTGGAGGCGTTAATAGTCCAATCCCTTTCAGCTCTGATCCCTACTGAGGTCGTCGACTTCTACAAGAGCCTCACCCCCGAAGACAAGCAGATCATCAAGGAGCTGTCGGAGAAGGCCAAGGAGTTCAAGACCGAGGAGGAAGCCATCAACGCCCTGAAGGAGAAGAGCGAGTCCCTCTACAGCCGCGCCAAGGTCATCTACGACCTCGTCAAGGGAAAGATCAACGCTCTGGACACCGAAGCCAAGACCTTCATCACCGAGACCATCACTGTTGTCCGCGCCCTCCGCCCCGCCGACGGAAAGTCCTACGACATCCCCAAGCTTAAGGAGACCGCCAAGGACGTCATCGGCAAGTATCAGGCCCTCTCCGCCGAAGCCAAGGCCGACCTCCAGAAGCAGTTCCCCCAGATCACCGCTCTGCTCAAGAACGAGAAGATCAGGAAGATCGCCAAGTCTATCCTCTTCGAGAAGAACTAGACGTCCATGATTCCATCCCTTGTTCTCTTTTCTCTTTTTCTGTAACTTATCGCATAATGCCCATTTCTTCGTTTCTTGCCTCCGATAAACCAATTCTCGAAGACAGGATAAACTGTGGTCTTGAAGTTGGTCGTATAGGGCAGATGTTGCAATGGGACCACACTGGGTGATTGGCGGATTAATGAGTGTCGGCGGCGTTGCGGGACATCGCTTTGTTGTAATGATGTCGTCGTCGATCGTCTGGGCACATTTGGACCAAGTGTCTCTTTCGATTTGTCTCTCTACTGTTGGTCAAGTAGGAGGGAGAGATTCTGAAGCAGAGAACCCGTGCTGTGTCGACCAACAGCAGATAAACCAAACGAGATGCTTGGCCTTAACCACAACATCATTGCGCGACATAATTGCGCTGTCATCCGACGCTGCGGACACTCATTAATCTGTTGATAACACCCAGCGGGGTCTCATTGCAACATCTGCTCTGCATACACAATTAAGATTGGGACAAAGGCGCAAATTGGGATCCCCATAGCTATTGAGCGCCACTTTTGATCCGCTACCTTTCTCTTCTTCGATTTTTTTTCGAGACCCCGAGATATCACTGATGGCTCCTTCTACTACTCTCCTGCGAACTGGCCCCCATAACTTCTACTCTTTAGGCATCGTTTGTCTTACGTACTACACAGTAAAGCGAACGGATTGTTTCTTTATTTATTTTCTTTACTTGAATCACGACCACATTCACGACTTCATATTCGGCTGCTTCCTTTTCGGAGTTCGTTTGAAAGGATCAGGGGAGTTAGCCAGCATTTGCTCACGTTTCACTGCAATGACACCGCTCTGACCTCGTTATAACTGAAGGCCTACCGTTTAAGAAGCTGACCACAATGGGAAAACGTTCCTGTAGTTCGACCTTAGCTGCGAGGGAGAGGCTACAGAAGTCCTCAGCGATCGCTCTGACGTGCTTCTTGGCCAATTTCACATCTGGAAACATTCCACTGGCTGATCGAAGCCCACGGACGGTAAGGAAAATGCGCTCCATAAACGCTTTGGCTTCAGGATTCAACATGTCAACCCTGCTCCTGATGACGTCGTACATGGTCTTGGCACGATTGAAGAGCGACATACTCTTCTCCTTCAATGCCTGGATGACGTCTTCCTCGTTCTTAAAATGCGCTAATCTGCTAGCTAGATCCATGATGACGACGCGGTCATCATCCGTGAGGCTCCTGTAGAAGGCGACGACCTCCGGGGGAGTCAGTTCTGAAAGTTAGACATAGTGGTTTCTTATTAGGCAAGGCAACCTTTAAAGCTTTTTGGGAGAAAAACTAGCGTTCCCTCGAAAGGAAGGACAATTGCGGAAGCCGTGGAGATGAGCATTAAACACAGAGCAGCGCACTTGAGCATCTCCACAGATGGTTTGACGACTGTCTCCCAATGCTGCATTCCTTAGGAAGCGTTGAGGCGGAGAATCGCGTCTTCTTTTGTGATACATGTGCATCCTGAATGTTTTTCGCAGACAAAAACATGCATGTGTTGCGTCGCTTGAGTCACAAGATGGAACGAAACGAAGGAAAGGCACAATATGAGAGCTCTTGCCATACAGATAACTGTCGTCAGTTTCGGATTGCGGGATAAACAGTGTTAGGGAATTCTTCTTTATTCAGTTACAACCACATTAAGACGGAACGGAAAGGGATCACAGAGTCTTGGCAAGGTGTTTCTTGGCGAGGTTCTGGACAAGCTTATCTGAAACGGGCGTGGAATAAGCTAGAATGAGAAGAACACTTACTCTGGAGAAGTTTGGTGATCTGGGGAAACTGTCCCTGGAGGTCGGCCTTGGCCTCAGCGGAAAGCGCCTGGTACTTGGAGACGGTGGCGCGGGCCTGCTCCTTGATCTTCAGGACGTTGGGCAGCTTTCCGGCTTCGGGGCGGAAGGAGCGGACTGCGGCGACGGTCTCCTTGACGAACGTCTTTGCTTCGGTGTCCAGAGCGTCCACCTTGGCCTTGACGACGTCGAAGACAGCCTTGGCGCGGACGTAGAGGGACTCGCTCTTCTCCTTCAGGGCGTTTATGGCTTCCTCCTCGGTCTTGAACTCCTTGGCCTGAGCAAAGAGGTCCTTGATGACGACGCGGTCCTCATCGGTGAGGCTCTTGTAGAAGTCAACGACCTCGGTGGGGATCAGGGCTGAAACGAATAGGCCTATAAACGCCTCCAAAGGCAGAAAAGTTTACCCTTGATGTCGGCGGGGATCTTGGAAAGCTGTGCTTCGAAGGGCAATGGAGCGGCCGAGATGGCGACGGCGACGAGAAGGCAGGCGGTGGCGTAGCGGAGCATCGTTGAGTGGTAAAGATTCCCAACTGCAAGCCAGCTTTTATTCCCGAAATTGAGGCGGAGAAGCGCCTGGCAGCCCTCGCGCGTCGCGTCCACATCAGAGTACAAAGCGATGAATTGCCTTTTTTTCAACAAGTCCCGTGATCTGCCGACTGAACTGCTAAGAGCACAGTCCGGCGGAGATCTGCAGCAGTTTGATCACGCTGTAAGGGATGCAAAAAGCACCGATCGGAGAAAAGAAACATAGAACAGTGGCGCAGTCACAACATGTGTCTTCCGACGGGCAACTTCCTCTTGTCCACCTGGCAGAAGGCCCTAAAATTACCATCGTCTTTGGTAAAGCTCGCACACACCACTGGGGCTTTCCATATATCAATGAATTTCTTGTTAACCCGGGCGACAACCCCTGGAAAGGATTTTTGATACTGCTTTTGAAGAAACAGTCGAGAAATGGTCACGGAACTGTTCTGAACTGTCCGCAATGCCTATGCCAACCTTAATTAGCAAAACATCAGGACTAAGCGTAGGCTTAAGCTGAGGGTAGATGTTACTCTGATCGAAATGCCTATGCTAACCTTTATGAGATTCATACACATTTCTGGTTTTCGGTCAAATGAACGATCCTTCTGTCCGCTCATTGTCAACATGCCACCCGTCACATTTCTCAGTCATCTCCGCTCACCACAGACGCACATTTATTTTATTGGACAACAGAATCAACAGACAACAAATAAACTGTGAGTTTAGAACGAGTGCCGATGAGCGGATCCGAGGATCGCCGCAGGGACAGCTATATGCAAAACCGAATGTTGATCAGCAAGTTGGTCACGTTCGCGCCGGACATAAAAGCTAACAGGAGATGTGGTTTTGTCCATAAACTGGATGTATTCTTCTTCATCGGACGCCATTCGATAGGAAAGCATATCGTTACAAGGGCCGCTCTTCTCCCTGTAGCCATAGATAAGCTCCTTAATGAAATAAGACTCAACTATGTTCCGCGCAAGATGGCAAGTTCTCGCAAGGGGTCTGTCTTCTTGTAGAAAATATTTCTTGATCTCCTGAAGTACAGCTTGCGGCCAGGTGCCGTACAGGCTGATCTCGCTAAGGGAACGGTTGTTCGTAATTTGGACTCTTAGGGCTTCGCTTGATTGCTCATTATTATAAGCCAAAAGCAGGTTTGTGATTGGAAGTTTTCTGCACAGAGCTGGCAATCCCTCCAGCAATGCTGTCGCTAGGCGCCCTTTGGCCACAAGAGTTAGGGATTCACCATGAAGACAATATCGATAGAATTCTGCACATAAGGGATCCCAGCTCTCCACAGCGTGTTCTCTAATTTCATATATAGGGAAATTGTAAAACAGTGGAAACTCGAGAAGTTCGACTGAAACGAATCGGACGAAGCGTGGTCCCGTTTCCCGAATGGTCTGCTTGCTGAGAAACGTAGTAGTGAAAGTTTGCCACGGCTTATAAGTGTTATCAAGAAAAGCACATTTAACTCCGTCTTCTCCGCTATCCCACAACCGGACGGTGACGTACCGTCGTTTCATGTGATGAAGATGAACTCTTTACTTTACTCCAGATAAAAGTGCCGATCTGAGTGCCCGATGCAACGGAGTCCTTGTCGAGCAGATCCCCGACGCGGTCAACAAACGTCCACGGCGTCGAATCCATTTTGTGTAGAGATAAACCGGAGTTCGTGGGACGGTAATGAGCAGAGGAACCGTAGCTTTGAAGGATTCGGTGTGGTGGCATCGCTAGTCCTGTTTTGTGCGGGATTTAGTAAGCCCGAACTGTCTTTTGGATTTGGGCTAACTCTAGAGCGAACCGGAGATGGTTCGTAGTTGTGATAAGCGGTTTGATAGAGTATTAGATGAATTGCCTTTTTTCCAAAATGTCCCGTGATCTGCCGACCGAAGCACCGAGAGCAGTCCGGCGGAGATCTGCATCAGCTCGGCCACGCTGTAAGAGGTCCAAAAAACACCGATCGGACAAAAGAAACAGAACAGTGGCGCAGTCACAACATGTGTCTTCCATCGGGCAACTTCCTCTTAGATTCTTGGCAAGAATTCTTTGAGGACCGATTCTTCCAAGTTGTGGTCAGGTCATGTAAGGGGAACTCTTATTTATGGTTTGTCATAGCAAGTTAACATTGGAAACTGTATCCGAATTGATCGGCCGTCGCTTATTTCTTGTTCTTTCATTTCCATCCTTCCTGGATTGATGGTCATCAAAGGCGATGGCATATGTATGGGAGCAAGAATTGTTAAGAATACAGTACACCTAGAGGGCGTTACCACAGGATAACAACTCGAAATAGTAAGTAGTCCAGATTTCCCGATTTGATTTGTGAATTTATAGAGCGATATAACGATCCTTTTGTCCGCTCCTTATGTCACCGGTCACATTTCCCGTGCTCCTCAAGTTATCAACAATGCTGTCGTTTGGTTCCATTTGGCCGCGAGAGTTAGGGATTCACCATGAAGACAATGTCGATAAAATTCTGCACATAAGAGATCTCAACCCTCCACGTCGTGTTCTATAATTTCATGCCTAGGGAAATTGTGGAACCGGGGATACTTGAGAAGTTCGACTGAGACGAATGGGATGAAGCTCGGTCCCGTTTCCTGAATAGTCTTCTTGCTCAAAAATGTATCAGTGTTATCAAGAAAGGCGCATTTAACTCCTTCATCTCCGCTATCCCACAGCAGTGGTGAAGATGAAGCACGGTTACACTGAATATTTCGGGACTTGAGCTAGCTTGGAGTGTGGATAGGGCAGGCTATTTGCTATTTATTACACTAATTCAATCAGTACAGATGTAGTGGCTCAAGTATTTTCCCATTGAAGTCGGTTCATGGATGCCCAGTTGGAGTCAATCTTCTTGATGTCGTCGTTCCATCGAATGCGCGGTCTTCCAAATGGTCTCTTCGCCCTCGGGTAGTCGTCCTTGGGGTTTCAAGATAGGGCAGGCTCGAATCAAAAATTTTCAAACCGATCTTGGATAAAAAATTCTGACCTTTTGGATTAGGGCCAACCGGAGATGGTGAATAGCTGTGATCAGCGGTTTTTAATGGATTAAGTCGTCGGATGGATTACGGTCGGCTTTTGATCAACAACTTGTAAATCCCACCCGACAGTTTTGCCTCAAAATCGACTAGATACAGAAGCTTGTACAACGGATGAGATTTCTTTGACAGCCTTTGACCATTCTTTTGACAGCCCATGTCACACAGCAAAGCTAAGGTGCAAATATCAGCTTCTTGTGACTCGTAGATCGATTGGCCATCTAAATGACCTATATATCTCCTATAGTTCTCTTGGTCTCTCAAAGTTTATCACAGAGTTAAAGTCAACCTCAGCAGGGGTCTCTTTCTTCCCCAACCCTCCCAGCGCATATGGTACGGCTCTTTCCCACAGCCATCGCCGGAAACGCAACTTTCGAGATTCGCCGAAACTTTGCAACGGCTTATAAACAATCTGACACCACATTGCACTTTCGACCTCGCCGGCCATTTGCTCGAATTACAGGGCGCCAGCGTGACTCGCGCCACATTCTCCCGCGCGCACATGATTACAATAAACAAATGGAGCCGCCGAAGGGATTGGGTGTCGAAAAAACGCCTGGAGCCAGCCACCAGGCGAGCGTTTACAGTTTCGTCGCTAAGAGTTAGTTTGTTGATTTCCGGCGCAGATGCGTCACAGCACAAAAACGATCTTTCGCAACATTTAAGAGCAGCTCCTTGCTGGCCAAGACGCTTTCTCAAAGGCTTCCGGGGTTTGGAATGGTGTCAGCACGATCTCCTTTTATATCCCTTCCCCGGCTTAACCTCAAGATCTGAGATATGATTCCATAGAAGCAGTTGCTGCAATACTGTCTATCTCTACAAATGTTTATTCCCAGTGTGGGCGGGGTCGGTGTTGTGGAAAAATGTTGACCGATGCATAATGCACTCTCTTAATGCCCTTATAAACATTTCTGTTGCGAAGCGAGAGAGGACTGTGAGCCCATTCCTCTCTTCAGTATGCCTCTTTGCTTCCAAGCATGCTTTTATGAACCGTGGAATGTTAGTTTGTACCCTAGATGTATGATGTTTGCACTTTATAATATGCCGTTACCGTATCCCTTGCGGTTACCCTATTATACTTGCAATTGTGGAAAGCAGGGTCAAAACGCGGTTGGATCCTAGACCCAAGCTTTGATCCATCTAAAAGGCCAGCCACCTGATCATCAGCAGAAAACGAGATTTCTTTGGCGGTAATGACGGGCTCCCAGGTGCTATAGTTCATAGATCTCATTTATCAATTTTATACTTTTGTTGTACACAGATTAGCTAAAGTTCAGCTCAAGTTGTGCACAGTAATCGTGGTCAAAACACCAAATATGATTATCGCGGAGCGAGAAGAATCAGTCGCTCGCGAGTGAAACTCAACCGAAGAATTGGTCCCGCCACGAAGGGATTGTAGGCCCTAGAGAAAACCGCCGTCGGAAACGGACAGCTTCAGAGCCAGGAGCTTCAGATCTTCGTGCATCGGATCTTGCTGCATCCAGAGACCTTTGGGCGACGGAACGCTGTGGGCCTACAGAGGCTCGGACAGACCGTCATCTTCTGCCAGACTCGTGGACGGAACGCTGTAAGCCCACAGAGGCTTGGACAGGCCGTCATCTACTGCCAGACCCTTTGGAACCTCCTGCGCCTTGGACGGCCAGGTTGAACGCTCCCGGTGATTGAGCTGCGCCTGGCACTCATCCGGTGACGCGTATTGTGGAATTGATTAACCCTGTTTTGTATTTGTTTGTGATAAAGTTCTAACCCAGTTGGAACTCGCATTTCGTGTCTAAACCGCGTGGCCGTCGGATCTACTGGAAGACCGACGTAGGGCGAGCAGACCTGGGAGATAGACGGTGCGACTGGTAGCCGTCACTACAAAATATGGTGCATCGGCCAAACTTGTGGATAGGCCGCTCTGCACAGAGACCTCTGAGACAACAGACAGACCCAGCTTGGAAGAAGCGAACCATGGCGATGGTTTTAAATGAACTTAAGCAAAGGATATGTCTTTTGAATCTATTTTGGCTTCTAGCTTTTCCTCCTCTGGTCAAGCTTAGGTCGGAGTTAAAAACCGTTTATTACAGTCGATTTTTCTGAGGTGGAAATAACGGTGAAACACGTATGCCTAGGTAGATTTCAAACACGAACGTATGAAATTGGACCTAGTCTTGTGAGTGGGTCCAGGAAAACAATGGATACAATTCCACGCCCGTTCTCAATCTAGGAGATGTTTACTGTTCTGTAAGCATCTGTTACCACTAACCCCTCTAAACTTTACAAAAGTTTCTTCAGGACGCCTCCTCCTAACCCATGCCATTCCAATTATACGCTCCGGTCAATGGCCCTTCCCCTCCTCTCCTCGACATATGCACAAGTGCACGCTACATCTACCCCGGCAAAAAGATGCAAAAACACGGCGAAAAAAGCGTGGCGGACACATGTCCTTCTTGCAACTTTTTGTTTACACTGTAATCCTTAGGACTGGTCTCGCCAATTAAGCCTTTAAGTGCGCTCTCTCCCCTCATAAACAATCGATACGGTCAGCGGGAAGAGTTCTTCGATTTCGCGTCTAAAATTTCGTCTTCCGCACTCTACAAAAGGCTTTCCTTCCGTTGCAAAAACAATTGCGCAAACAATTTTCGCAGCGAAAGCCGACCTTGGGAGCGTCGCTCTCGAGATTCGGTGCTCAAGATGACGGCGGAGATGATGCCGCTGGATGTAAATTGATCTCTCGAACATCTCTTAAATGCCGGGCCGGAGAGGCTAAGGAACGAGATAGGGCCGAGTGAGAAGGACGGCTCACTTTAGCACTGATTGCAACCGGCTTTTTCGGGACATCTCCTTCGTCTTCGAGAGCTTTCGCCTTAGTTTTACCTTTTCAGTGCGTTGTACTGGTTTTATTGATATACGGTAGTGGATGTTAGTGATGAGGTCTTTCTGTTATGGGAGGCTTACGATCGAGAGGTAATCCGAGGCTCAGATATCCCGATATAAATCTATCCAGAAATGGTTTTTCCTTATCATATTTTAGAACTTATGATCCGAGTAAGGATGTGACCCAGTCGAGATTAAAGAAGATAAGTTTCTCCTCCACTTCTACATGACATTTCGTCATTATCCACAGTTTGCTCTTTACCATTTAGGTGATGCTTCCTTCTTCACTTTTTTTATATTTTTGTATACTTTTACATAGATACGTGGTTCAACTTGGCCACTCTTAGGTGGTCCTGTTTTACTGACAACAACAGAAATTGGCCACTGCTTGTGGCATTGTGGCCTTGCCCCACCCCTACTTCTATTGTAGATACCGTATCTGGTTCCTAAGCGAATTTCCTTAACTTCCGGTGCTTATTGCACCTGGTAACAGATGCGTGACTTTACGAGCGACAGGTGTCGGTTGGCGCCAACACCAACCACTTTCATTGTCCTAATCTGCTAAGGGGACATCTGCTCCTCGGGACGCGTGCGATGGTTCAGGCGACGACTCTGCCGAGTACTTTTGTTTAGGCAACAGCCGAGGCGCTGGCGGCGTAAATAAGCGTTCTCAAGTTACTGCCGCGCGTTGGCGGCGATCATAAACAAGGACAAGCCGCAACATTTGTTGCGTGCGCCTAAGCCGGTGACACTGTGGATGCGTCATGGACAGTTTGCTTTGATGAAGGACTGTTTTGGACTGGAAAATGGCTTTTGTAAAATAATACAGTACGTACTCTGTGGAACTACCACTTCTTCTCGGAATATTGCGATCCAGAGGGCTAAAGAAAGATGTATCACTGCATTGAACAGCTTCGTTAATAGCTGGCCATAAACTGCAAATAGCGTCGGGTTTTTATGTCAAGAAAACATCTCAGCTCTAGATGTTTAATCCACTAGTAAGCTCACACGGCCCAGACAGATTGCTTAGGCTTTCTTTCTGAACGGTGGTTTTACCACGTCTGCGCTATCGGGGCTGGCTTAGAATCCATGGGAAGAGAAGATGATAGTCTTCAAAAGCGGAAGTTCTATAGAAGTACAGTAGTTTTATGCGCAGGACAAAGTCCAGTTTTTTTAAGTTTGAAATTTTTGACTTTGAAATTTTTTAACATTTTTTGGGACCCTAAACGGCAACTAAATAAAGCCTAAAATCTTTTAAGTTATGTTCACCTACTGCTTGGACACAGCTTAAACTTGTAAAGCTTACACTAGAAAACGTGTGTTGCACGAGCTATCTAACACATCTGAAAACGTAATCAAACTACAACGAAGTATCGCAACATTTGCTTATCCATCGGGAAACGTCCTTTTTTCGACCAAAAAACCGCGTCCTTCCAATTGGCCGCGTTTACACCCTACGCTCTTTGTGTCCGAATGTTTCTTTCCGCTACGCGACCAGAGGGCGACTTCGTTCAAACAGGCGAATTACGAGAATTCTCTCTGCTGAGCTTGTTTGTTCCAAGGTTCCTGACACATGTCACCGCGTCCTCCGCCAATTCGTCTGCATCGAATTTCAAAGTGCACTTCTGAGATCGCTTTTCCGCCTAAACGATGTTTACCGCCGTCGCTTAAGTCCAATTGTTACAGCGCGCGTTGTTTTGGTTCCACGAACTACTGTTGATTCACTTGTTTACGGTTCTCGGCGACTTCCTAAGTGGTTGGGCCAATCAGATCTTTCAAGTGGAACCAGTGGTTTGAATTGCTTGTGCAAATCAGCCTTTTATTCGGCCTAACTTTGGCCTCTTTGCCGAGCAAATTTGCTTGACAGCAGATGGTCAAGCAGATTCCCACGATTTTAGTCGATCTTCATGGCTATCCTGTACCTAAGTAGATACAGCAGTCTTTTCAGAAGGCGTATGGATCGTGTTTTGGTCACAATGGAACCAATCTTGAGGTACCACAATAGCCGACGCTGTTAAAAAGGGTGTTAAAAAGACTGGGCTATGCTCTTCATTTATCGCCTTTCCCTCCACCAATCCAGCGCTAATCAATCGTATTTTCCTTCCAACGCTCCGAGTTTCAACAAACACCCGGCCGGTGACGCAGCCCACCGATCACTTATGACACGTTCAGCTCAAAACGAGCGCCTCAGCTGCCCCGAGGGCAAATGCTAATTTGTTGTGCGACAACTGTCGATGGGCGCAGTGCCGCCGAAGGCGAAATGGATTTCGGCGCCGGAGAACGGGCTAATCACGGCGGGCGCTAAGTGGCAACAAGAGTAGGTGGGAGATGAAGCCCTCCGCCGCTCCCGTGCCGATGATCATTCCAAACCGCACCTTTGCATTCGTAATCGCCGCCGGGTGGGAGCCTTTTTTCGAACCGCGACGCACTCATTGGCTCCAATTGCGCGGAGTGATCGTCTTGGAAGGGAATGTGTCCGTGCGGGATTTCCGGGTGGAATGTATCATGTTGGTTTCTTTGGATGGGGCTCTATGATTGCCCATCGGGTGAACCCTTCGCTTGCACAGAAGTTAACTGACTGAATTAATGATGATAACTGTGGTGAAAACTGAAAATAGGCTGATTCTAAGAATCATCAATTCATCAAACCAATTTAGGACTGTTTGATTCGACTACGTAGTTTTAGTGGACCCTGATCTTTGGCTTTAATATTTCATGCCTTTTTAGTTGGAGAGAGAGTATATATTTCTGATACACTGACCTAGGGAATCGATGATCTGATGAAGCTGTAAACCATAATATGGCCCAAGGCCGACTTTCAACATAAGTGAGAGTGTAGCACAATAATTTATTGCAAAAGTGAATGTCGCGATTGAACAGAGGATGTTTGTTCTCTGCTTAAGTTCTAAATCGAAAAGCTTCGAGTTCTTCAAGGCGTCCCACCACTCTTTCTAATCCACCGGATCGATGACAATTTTTTTGCAGTCTCATGAATGCTAAGTGCGCTCAGTTTTTCCATTCACCTTCCATGAATTATTGACGCTAGAGGTTCTAGAACGAAAGCACACCTTGTACTTTTCTCGTTCCAAACAAACATCTTCACGTTCAGCAATTTCCCGACCTGACACCTGTTTTGTAAACAAAAGGATGCATGTTTATCGAGTTTACAAGTTCACTTTGGATCTAGGAGGGTGTAGAAGGGAAAGATCTCCTGGAGTGACATCTTTGCAAAAGCGTCCACAATGGCTCATTTATCCTAAAAACCAGATTAATTGCCTTACCGGTCCAATTGCCGTTCAATCGTCGGCAAGATCTAAAAAAGTCGGGATTGATTGTTTACGTCTTAAAAAGTAACATTTTGAAGAATGAGCACTCGAAGGACAGGTAGGGCACCGACTTCGGCATCGCTTACTTAGCGACGTCGGCGTTTGGCACCTGTTCGGCCCCCTTCGTTTGTTGGAATCCGTAAAAAACAGGCCAATTCGTCTCGAGCCTCCTCTGCACACCCTCCTTTTGCCACGCTGTGCTCCACTTGACACTTTTTGACCTTTGCCCCAGGCTGTAGCCGCCTAGCCATTCCTTTATGCTCCTCCAGCAGAGGTGTCATGCAGATTGCGTCCGCGTTCTCTTCCACTTCATCTATCAGATCGGGCCGGGCCATTGTTTATCAAGCTGAGCGGCGGTGGAATCGATACCCCAGATATCCCAATAGATCATAGGGCTTGTTGCTTTGTATTGATATACTTTACACCTTTCCGATGCTTCCACATCGCGCAATATGTTACAGCGCCTTGTCCGCTCGGTTAACTCTCGGTTTAGCCCAGGCTGTCTGCCCCGAACGGCCACTCGGACCTTCTGGTGTCTTATGCAATTTGGTCCAAGGGATTGGACAGTTCTTGGAATGTTTTGTCGTCTTTTTGTCGGCAGAAGCCATAATGGTGAATCCAATCGAGGAAGATACTAGTCCAAAAAAGGGAAGGGAGATGCTACAGTATACACGCTTTTCTCTCTCCGAATCCGACAGGTTGTTAGAGAAGGTAGATCTAGAAATCAGAATAGAAGGAATTCAGAAATAACCCGATCTCTTTTCCGTACCATCTCCGGTGTCGCATTGAAGCGTGTCACGCGTTGCCCCTCTCGTTATGCCTTTCCTCCTTTTGTGCTGTCCTGTCCGTTGCGCAATCCTCCTCGCGCGATGTTGATAAGCGAATCGATGCGCGCCTCCTCTTGGGGCATAGGCTCGTAAAGGTGTTCGTCCGGGCGAAAACGGTCGCGGAAGTGTTATTGTTTATATGGAAGCGACGAGACTGGAGGCGCTCATAAACAGTTTCTGACGGTTTTTTCCTTTCAGAAGATCACCGCCAACGCGATCGACGAACTTGTGCTGCATGGAAGATCTGCATAGGCACAAAAAAGAGAACGTAAGTGACTTCTTTTCGTGTGTGAATAGTTTACTAAGGCGATAGGTCTTGTATTTTGATCCTTTTGAGCTTGAATCTCTGGCAGAGGCTGTCAAAAAGATGAGAAAACAAAAACAAAAAGTCAGTTGCAACCCGGGTATTTACAGTTTAAAAATAAATACAAAGAACTGTTAGTTTTAAAGAGGCTCAAAGGGATTAACTTGAAGTACAACAATATATACAACAACTGTAATCTTGTGGAGAACACATGGCGAGTCAGCCAATTTGAGATTCCGCTAAGTCAAGCGACGCCAAAAATTTTTGCGACAACCAACCATGCAATAGAATACCAAGGCCAATAGAATAGCAATGCCAATACCATTTTTGAATACCAATGTAATTCGCCTCCAATATAATTTATTACGATTGAGCGTCTACTCCGTGACCGCAATTCAAAAATTGTGCATCATTTAAAAAGTGTGGTTATCTACCTAAACGAGCATCATAGTGCGGATCAAATAGGGGGTGAACTGCAATCTGTCACTGCAATCTTATGAAGAACACGTGGCTCAGCGAGGTTGACACATACCGTCGGTCATGAACTGCTGCCTCTGCCTATCTCTAACACAGAGCTTAAGCAACAGCTGCACCAAGAGACATTACCTTAAGGGGACGGCTCCTTGGTTAGTGAATCCCAATGTATCCATCTCTTAAAGGACCAAAAAAACATCAGAAAGACTAGGTGTGTTGAGGAAAACACCATTTTTATGCACTGGTCAAAGTTCCTAGGTGACTCACCGCTCGTTCCAACTGTGGTAACCACAACCTCCTTCCTCAAATTTGTAAACACTCTTATGGTCCCATGTTTTCCTTCTTGTGTCGTTATGAACGATGGGCTCCTGTTTAGAACCAAAAATGCTGATCCGCCGGATCGGCTTCACGGCGTCGTTGACGCTGTTAGCGGCAGCTACGGTAGCCCTGGTCAGTGCGTCGGTGTTCAACCTGGACGCCACGTCGACGGCCCCTACCTTGGCTCCGCTTCCCGTCGAACTCGAGATGCCCGCCGACCTGCAGCTTCAAGATATGATGCGCTCGTTGCGTCGGGTGAAGCGAGCGCCACGCAAAAGTGAGTCCTTCTTCTCCGCTTAGCGAACAGTCAGGGCCCATCTACCGTAGTCGATCCGCGAGTCGCGATTTCAGGTTTACTTGAAGACAGCCTTTGAAGTAAGTTCTTGGTGTAGTACTGTGACGTGGACCACCACCGTAGTAGAGCCGGTTTCCCTTTCCACTAACACTTTCCTTTCTTCCGTCCGCTCTAAACACTTGCGTTCCTGTAGGAGTTCGCAACCTAACCGGTGCGGTCATCCGATTGAGAGGTACCGGGCGTGTCTTTCCGCTGTGCTGCACCCTTAACTCCATCCCTGTCCGGATACTTCCTGAGAGCATGCCAAGTCTTTCCTGTCCTCTTTCCTCTTCTTTGGGATCTAAAGGCGACTCTAAGACCGCACCGTCAAAGTATCGCACACAGAGAGAGCCGACAAGCAGTAATGGTCACTTTTACTAGGTCTCAAATGGTGCTGTCCACTGAGACGGACAGGACGACGTAAACCGCCAGGTAACGTTCATTTCTCGGGTTTACCTAATACACCAACGATGGCTTTGGCTTCGACCTTTCGCTTCTTCTCCTGAACCTCTGTCCTTTACAGCGTTACACGAAATGGTAGTCGTCGACCGGGTGGTCCGACGACGGGCGAGCCGAGCCATCTATTGTCCGATTTTGGGTAACTCAGGCACTTGGCTTCAGCTGGAGCACTTGGTTTGGGGAGGTGCAGGGTCGCTTTCTCTCAATCTCCCTCTCTCCGTCTCTCCATTCCTGTCTCACACACTAACCCACTCCACTGTCTAGACATGCATTGGCCCTGTCTATCTACCCGCTGCGTGCCACCCACCGTACACCCCATGTTCCACCACTGTGTGTCCCGTGAGCTCGCCTACCGTAGTCCGCCTCCACCTACCCATCTCCACCACCCTAATCACCACCGCGACGGTCCCACCACGAAGCACAATATTCCCTTCTCTTCCAGTCGACAAGTTCACGATTCGCACGGAACGACCGTCGCGCTGCGACAAGGAGACGAAGCCGCGGAAACGAACCTCTTCCACCGACCCTCCCTCCACTCCAGATTCTCAGCTCTCCCCTCATTTCGCTGCTTTCTCTTCAGATGAGTCGAGCACGCCGATCATCATGGTTCCCGGGCAGAACGGCACTGGACGCTGTGTGCTGAGCGCCGATCGCGCCAGCCACTACTGTGGACTAGCCGAAGGTACCGCTAGTTGCTAGGTTGTAGCGTAGCGTGTCACCCTACCGTAGTCCCAGCCTCGTGGAACCTAATGAGCAGTACTTTATTTTAGAATAGCTTTACTACTAGTGCATCCGTCCTTCCTGTTGTACTCCTTTGGTAGTTTCCTTACCACCCTTCCGTTGTGTTGTTCAATTACTTCTAGTTTTAAACTCAAGTAGATCTTACCTGCTAGCAACCGAGAATGCACTTCACCAAATAACCCGATGTGACTGCACTAACACGAGCATAGCTGCGAAACACGGAATTTTGGGAAAACTTTGAAAGATGGAAATATCGAATGTATTACACAGTCTGAATGACAATGCCGGATCAAACGAACGAAAAATTTTAAAAATTACCGTATACAGCACTGCCAAAGTTCAAAGTAATGCGAAATTCCGAACAATGAAGTGGGAAGAAACTAGAACCACCAGTTGGTTTGCATTGTAAGCTGGTTGAACTATGACGCCCTATTTCTTCGAGCTTCCTCTGGAATTCCCAAAAATCCAGTGGGAAAACGTGAGGGGTCAGCTGTTAGTTGATCATATTAATTCCGTCGAAAACTCTAAGTGGCTTCCCTGCAAAAAATTATATTTAACGACAGATCCTTTTTATGTTCCTTAAGTGGTCATCGGTGTTTCTAAAATGATTTATAACGTGACAATCTTACGATTGAAACCATTTCTAACAGTAATGGCAAAAAATAGGTCTAGTTTTGCTTTTCTCATTGTTAGTAGCCCCTGCCTTGATCTTGATTGGAAAACTGATGCAAAATTTTACAATTAATGGACCTATTGAATAGAATATAACACCCTTATCAAATTAAATGTCTTTAATTTTGTCGGAGCTGCGAGAGTAAAGCTTAAATCTAAAGCACGATAAAGAATTTGCTTAACAAACCAGCACTTTTTTTTATATTTTCACCTCCTTGTAGTTTAAAGGTCACAACAAATCAATTCCTTTGCGTCGAGTGTCGCAAGATTTATGACATTTGGCGCCAAAACCGCACGCTTACCACGTGCACATCTAACCTCCTCACCCCCTCGGCACGACTTTTGCACTTCTCGCATGCTTCGCCTCCAGTCGCCGCCGAGTGCTGTGCGCTTCTCCGCTACATACATCTACCACATCTAACGTTGCGTCCAGCCGTCGTAATCGCTATGCACCCTAACAGCGACGCGTCCGGCCGGTCCTGACCATCGTGTCTTTCAGTGAACGCACCGCCGATTCCACCTCCGGAAGCTGGTAGGTGCCACTACAGCGAGGCTAGCGGCCGGGAGATCTGCTACCCAAGATATGAAGACTTGGACACGAGCTGTACGGATGTTAGTGGATCGAGAGCAGCGGGACTCGTCGCTCCTCCGGTTATCAAACATGCGAGGTGGGCAACATGAGCACGAGAGGGGGGGGGGCTATCAGAAAGGGGGTAATTTAAAAGCAATACTGATCTTTGAGCCTATTTCCTCTACATACCTAACTTTGCAAACTCGATGGTTCCAGCGTCCGCGCCATGGCCTTCGTCCCTCCGGACAATCTACGCCGCCTCATCCGCCAATACTACCGTCAGCAAGGAAAACCCCTCCCCAAAGACATGAAGTTCAGTCCTCGCTCGTTCCTGTTCGTCAAGTACCACTGCGAGTTCGGTTATGACCTGGTCGACGAGATCGACACCATGTTCTGCCAGAACAAGCAATGGGTGACCACGCCGCCGCAGTGCCGCGGCAAGGGTCTCTGTGAGGTGGACAACGGAGGCTGTAGCCACTCGTGCCTCTCGTTCAACAATCAAACTGTGGAGTGCAAATGTCCCCGAGGAATGGTTCTGGACACGGACCACAAGACTTGCATCAGTGAGTGACAGATGATTTCAAGGCCCTATTCTAATAACTTGTTCCAGAGCCCATTCCTAAGACGCTCTGCCGCGCTCTGGCCGGATGCACCTGCTCCCCGATCGATGATGTGCAGTACTCGTGCACCTGTCCACAGGGAGCCAAGTGCTTACGTAGGGTCATTTGATTAGATATGGTAATGTAGCCTACGCGTTTCAGTGCTGAAGGGACCTCCGAAGATCTACGTGGAGCCAGCTGCGCCTTACGAGGTGCAGCCTGGTGGAAGCATCAATATCACTTGTGCCGCCGTTTCCTATCCATTCCCGGAAATCTACTGGCAACGGTGAATTCCTACCCATGAGATCATTTTCTCAGCGCATAAGGTACTTTAGTGGCAACGAAGAGGTACACAAGATGCCCGCGCGTACCGGCTCCATCCGCAGCCAACAACTGCTCATCATCAAGGAACTATACAAGACGACCGAGTTCACCTGCCACGCCAACAACTCGCTCGGCAGCGCCGACCGCACCATCACTGTCGTCATCACGGGACCCGGTTCTCCTCCAGTGCTCCGAGGCATCAACGCTGGCCGCACGACCATCACCGTCAACTGGGACCAGCCGCACACCCTGAACCGACCCGTCACCTCCTACACCGTCTACTACACCAACAACGGAAACCAGCCTATCAGGAACTGGAAACAACTCCACGTGGACGAGCCCCAGCGACGTCTTACCATCACCGATCTCCGCCCTGACACGCAGTACTTCATCCGGCTCCGAGCTAACGATAACATGGGTCCGGGAAGGCTTGGAAACCCAGTCTCCGTTATGACCCAAAAGCCGGCGCTTCGACCAGCCGTACAGATCAACGAAGGCAAGGAGCTGCGAGTGGAGCCGTTGAAACCGTTCAGCATCTCCTGCAACGTCACCAGAGGAGATCCGACTCCTGTGGTCTCCTGGCACAACAGGGGCCGCGAGATCCAGGCTCCTCAGAAGACGCGGTACATTCGCCTGGAACACGGAGGACTCTACGAGCATACGGTTTTCGAGTGCATTGCGGAGAACGAAGCGGGAAAGACAACGAAGAGGATTAACATTACCGTAACCGGGCCCATCGAGGTGAGTCGCATTCGATACCAAGTGGAAGGAAACAACGTGCATCTGCACTGGGAACCGCCGAGGATCACGAACGGTGAAATTACGGACTATGAAGTGATGTTCACCGACGACCCATCGCTGCCGGAGGAGCAGTGGCAAACGATGCGTGTTGGCGGTCCCGAGCCGACTTCCCTGAAGGTCCCTGACTTGAAGGAGAAGACGGACTACGTCTTCAGAATCAAAGGAATCAACGAGAATGGACCTGGACTTCCGTCGCCGAAGTTCACCGTCACCACTTGGCTAGGAGGTAAGAAGGGTTCAATTTCAGCTCATTATCTGTTCCTTTTCAGCCCGTCCACCTACGGTGACCCTCGAGCCTGCCGACACCATCGTCAAGGACCCCAGCAACGAAGAACTGCCCATCGAGTGCACGGCCTATGGTGTTCCCAAACCCAAGATAGTATGGCTCTGGAACGGGAAACTCGTAGAAGATGGAAAAGACGAATTCCGAATCTACGACGTCACTCCTATCAACTCGCAGGAGATGAGCAAGAGCAAACTTATCGCTCAGAGCACCACCCTCTCCGGCACGGCTACTTGTCAGGCGGTGAACGTACATGGCTCCGATGAGAAGCGCAACGAAGTGAAGATCCTGGGTCCAGGCTCCGCGCCCTTCAACATTCGTCCCACGCCGTTCCAGAACGGATTCAACGTGGACTGGGAGCCTCCAGTGAAGCCCAACGGACCTGTGAAGGCTTACATCGTCTACTACACGAAAGACCCGGACGCTCCGCTTTCCGATTGGGAGAAGATGAGCATTCCTGGCGATAAGACAGAGGCGACGATTATGGTGGATCACGAGGATACGCCGTACACGATTCGCGTCCAGGCGGCCAACGACGATGGACCGGGCATCATTTCGGAACCTTATGATGTCACCACTGGAAAGAAACGTAACTTTGACCTTAATAAGCCATGTTTGACCATTAATGCCTTTAGACATCCCGCTCGCCGTGAGACTTGAGGTCCTGGACCCCGTCGTCGTCGAAGGAGAAGAAACGGTCGTCAGTCCTACGCAGACGATCCGGTTCCGCTGTGTCACCGACGGCAGGCCTACTCCAGCCGTGTCCTACACCTGGCTTCCGATGAATGAGACAGAAAGTGGAGTGGAGCCGATTCCCATGCGAGTGCATCCAAACCCCAACAAGGAGCACAGCTACAACTCTATCGATGTGCAGTCGAGTACTCCGTCGAAGAGAGCGCTTCTGTGCCAGGCCAAGAATCCTGATGGAATCGTAGATGATCGCCATGTCTTCAACGTTAAATGTAAGTAGTGGGTTAACCAGGACAGGTAATCCAGTAGTGTCTGAGTATGAAACGTCCGATTTTCGTCGCAGAAACGGTTGAATTTCGGAAAGCCAACAATTCTACGGTATTAATCGCTACAAAACAGATATATACCATGATGTTTCAAGACTTTTGGATAACCTAGCGATCAATAGTTTAGGCTTCCTATGATTGAAAGGATCCTTTCCCTGTATTGCCCACTTTTAGTGCCTGGAAGTCCACCCACGGACATAGTTCCCACAGTGGATGTGGACAACCACGTAACCATCGAATGGCAGCCACCTAAGCATCCTAACGGGCCTCTCGACGTAAGTTCTACTGCTTAATTTGCTCAATATCAATTGGCATATTTAGAGCTACTACATCTACCTCACCGCCGATCCATCGAAGCCACTCGACCAATGGCAGAAGTTCATCGTTCCAGCCGGCGGCAAACTCTCCCAGGAGTTCATGCGAGGCCAACTGGAGCCTGAAACTCCCTACTTCGTCAAAATCAGCGCCGTGAACGGTGAAGGAGAAGGCCCGCTGTCGGAGGTAACTCGCTTCGAAACTCTAAGCGGAGCGCCGATTGACGCCCCGTCGGACGTCCACCCTTCCGTGGCCGAAGACAACACTGTGGACATTGCCTGGACGGCTCCACGCATCCCGAACGGACCTCTGCAGTCCTACACGATCTACTACACACCGGATGACGGAACAGCTCATGAGGACTACAAGAATTGGCCGAAGTTGGTGGTCAAAGCCAATGGAGACACGGGAACGGTCACCATCGATAAGGACAACATCAAGCCGAACACCAAATACAAGGTCCGCATTTCGGCCACGAACGACATGTCCGAAGGACCTACTAGTGAACCTGTGCCCTTCACCAGTGGAAGTGGAGGTGAGGTCCAGAACTGTTGCACGAGCTAACAGAGTAATTCCAGAAATTCCTCCTACAATCACTCTGCAGCCTCCAGAGAACCCAGCCAGTGTTCCTCCCAAGGGAAACCTGCAGGTGATCTGCCGGGCTTCGGGTATCCCACAGCCGAAGGTCAAGTGGATCATCCACCCCGATGGAGAGGAGATCGAAGGAAGCCTACTCCGTCTTACCGATCTACGCAAGGACGTCAGCGCCACTTGTCTTGCCGAGAACAACGCTGGAAAAGCCCAAGAAGTTTTGCAAGTCCTCATCGCCGGTCCCGGAACGCCACCGAACGAGATCGTAACGTTCCCTACTGGAAATCAGGAGATCAATGTCGAGTGGACGACGCCTGACGATCCTAATGGAAAGGTTACGGACTACATCATTCACTACGGTGAAATCGCTCCTGGAGAAACGGAACCCAAGGTGTGGGAGCAGGCTAAGGTTCCAGCGGATCAGGTCACTCATCGACTGCCTGGACTCAAACCGAAGACTGACTACGCCGTGCGCGTCCAAGCCGTCAGCGACCGTGGCCCTGGCGTTATTTCCGACCCTCATCACATCCTTACCCTGCCGCTGGCTCCTGACGCTCCGGAACAGCCCAATGTGGTCGTGCATGACAACAATACTGTAGTCGTGTCTTTCATTGCACCTAAGGATCCAGAAGACCGTTCTAAGCCCATTAGGGACTACATTGTCAAGTACACGAGTGACGATCCTGCCGATGACGACTCCGACTGGAAGGAGCTCTCGTGGAAGGAGCCCGAAGACACGGATGGCCACATCTCTATCCCGATCGACGGAGAAAACTTCAGTCCTGACACAAAGTATACGGTAAAGGTCATCCCCAGAGGAGAAGTGGACGGACCGGCAAGCGAGCCGAACGTGTTTACCACGGGAGATGGAGTCATTCCGCCCGAGAAGCCGGTTATAAACGCTCCCGATAACATCATCAAGGTTCCTGCTGATTCGGAGTATTCTGTTACCTGTACTTCGAATGGTTTCCCGCCACCATATGTCCGATGGGTAGACGAGGAAGGAAATGTAAGTATTTTTCATTGTTGATAGAAAGATCTGGAAGTTGGAGGTCACCGGAGAAATTATTGGAGTAGAGAAAAAGATAGTCCTGAGAGAAGATTCGAACCCGCGATCCCTCGCACGGCAATTAGTGTCCTAGAGGTCATGGGTTAGTGTCCTAGAGGTCATCTTGCCAGAGTGGGTTTGCCTGGCTCAAGCCCTTCTATTATCAAAATTCTGCCACTTGGAGCCTGGATATAATGGAAGCCGTTTCAGCAAATCAGCGAAGGCTCAACTCTCCACGTTCAACACATCACAACGACGCTGAGAGCGCGCTGTGTGGCCGAGAACATCGGTGGTCTGGAAGAGACACCTTTCACGATCTACGTCGTTGGACCTGGAAACGCTCCGGACAACATTCGCTTGTCCTCTGAAAAGCCGAGAACCATCTCGGTCACTTGGGATCCGCCAACCATTCCCAACGGAAACATCACCAGATACATCGTCTACTACACTCCTCTGGACGACCAGGTACGCCTTATTCCCCGAGCATTTCTGTCTGACGATCCTACTTTAGGATCCGCGAAACCAAATCGGGCAGATTCCTAGCCGCCCCGTCTCCGAATGGATGACCTATCACGTGGTTGGAGAGCATCTGAGCGAGGGAGAGCAACACGCCGACCTGACCGACTTTGTCGAACCGGATACCGCCTACGCCATCGTCATTCAAGCGGCCAACCCCGACGGTCCTGGACCATTTTCAAGCCAGCACACGGCCAGAACGATGTCGCGAGCTAGGGAAGGACCGCCTACGGACCTCCGAGTAGAGCCTACGAGCCAGAGAACGGCAAAGGTCGAGTGGAAGGCACCCGAAACGACAGATCAGGAACCGATTGGATACGAGCTTTACTATGTTCCTGCGGACAAGAAAGTCAATGAAGATGACAGCGTCACCGAAGACTGGTACTTGCAGTCCCTCTTGACATAAAAGACTTTATCTGTTTCCAGGATCAAAATCGATGTTGGAAAGCCGGACGATCTCAGCTACATCATGGACGGAGTGTTGGAGCCGGACACCGAATATGTCTTCAAGATCAGAGCGATCTACAAAGACGGCCCTGGCGTCTTCTCCGAGGCTTGCATCACCAAGACTCTTCCCGAAGGAAACGCTCCTTACATCGTCGTGTCCAACGGAGGCCATGGAGTCGAGGGAAGCACGACGATCGATCTGCTCCCTGGCTCGGCGATTACCGTATTCTGCAACGCCACCGGTCACCCGCAGCCTTCGGTGAAGTGGATCCGCGGCGGAAGCTTTGCCATCGATCCGAGTACAGTGCAAGCCGACGAGTCCCATGCGGAGTGGAGGCTCAAGGTTTCGAACATCACGGAGAATACGGTGTTCAACTGTTTGGCGCAGAATCCACTAGGTGTCGCCAACTGGACCATCAAAGTGAACATGATGCCAGGTAAGAGATCTGTCGAAATAAGAGTCTGAATCCAGCTTTACACTTTTAGCCTTGCCTGACAACTGGAAGGAAGAGTTCGTCATTCCTAAACACGAGAACGGCGAAGTGGCCCTTCATTTTACTGACGATCTACCCGACTACCTACTTGAGCCGGTGAGCCACAATTATCTAAACATAGTTATACCCATTTATGAGTTTAGAACAACTGGGTGATTCGCTACACGGACGATCCGAACAAACCCATGGAGGACTGGAAGCGGATCGACAGCTTCAGATTGCCGTTGGATAGGATTACTGTCCATGACATGGAGCCAGGAACGACTTACTACGTGGTCGTTGATAACCCTGACGAGGGCATCCAAACACCGATCTTTATCATTATGACGCCACGTAAGAGAATTTTATAAGGAGCAGAAGGAGAGCTGGCTTTTGCAGGACCCCCAAGTGACATCCGAGTGGGAACGAACATAAACGATGAACTTGTTGTGGACTTTAAGCCTGCAAGCGCCAAAGATCCTATCAAGGTGAGCGAAGGATCCAATCCAAACTGACCTTACGATCGCTATTTTAGAAGTACATCATCAAAATCTGGCCTGTGGACGACCCAACCGAAGTCATCTACCACGAAGTGCCCGCTGAAAACACCAGCGTGATCATCCCTCACAAGCTTCTTCCGGACACCGACTACAGTTACCAGGTGTCCGCCGGCTTCGACCAAGGCGACACTCTTCCCAGCGAGCCCATCACGGCCAGAACACCGCCTGGAGGTGACCAAACTCTTTCCCTTGATGGTTTTATGTAATTTTGGAAGTTTAGAAATCCAGTGCGATTGTGACCACGCTTGTATGTTCGCCGAGGACGACGATGGAGTGATCACGACGACCTGCTACTGTCAGGACGGTTTCCAACTGGGAGACGACCTGAAGAGTTGTGTGGCAATTCAACCTGTAGAGCACGAAAAGACCGTTATCCACGTAAGTGAAAATTATTATAACGAGCAGTGAAATCATTATAACTCTCTTTAGATAACTCCACCCTCGATCATCCATCACAAACCCGAAGAGCTGCCCACTTCCGAGGTGTTCGAGATTACTTCTGAAGAAGGCGAGAAGGTCCATGTAGAAGAGGAAGGCGTCAAGGTACTTCCCACGAACGAAGCCGGAGAAGCCGTCGACGAAGAAGGTCATGTGTACCCGACGGACGTGGATGGTAAATTCCTGGGACCGGATTCATCGCCTCTACCCACGAACGAAGAAGGCCTTCCTATCCTGGTCACCGAAGAGTTCCCGGCTACAACGACCTTCCCCACTGATGACATGGGCCGTCTGATCCGACCCGTAGTTGGTCCGGATGGAACACCACTGAAAAGGGATGACGATGGCGAGTATCTGGACAATCTTGGACGACCAATCGATCGGGACGAAGACGGTCAACCCCTGGGACCCGACGGACAGGGTCTCCCACTTAACAACAAGGGCGAGTGGATTTACCCTGTGCTCGGAAAAGATGGAATACCTCTACCCACTGACGAACATCACCGCCCCATCTACGTCATCCACGGACCCGACGACACTGAGCTTAAGATGAACGAAGACGGAACGTTCACTGGTCCTCGAGGCCAGGTGTTTCCCACGGACGCTTCTGGGAAACCCGTCAGCCTGGAAGGATCTCCCCTGCCCACAGATGATAAGGGCCAATTCATGCTTATCGACACTGGAGACGTTGAGGAGGCGGTTCCAACGGACGACTACGGCATGAACATCTATCCAATCGTGTTCCCCGACGGAGACCCGCTCCCCACGGACGAATCTGGCCACTTCGTGGACGAAGAAGGCTCGCCTATTCCACTAAACGAATATGGCGTCCCACTGGACGAGGACAACAATCCTATGCCACGTGGAAAAGACGGAAAGTTCATCGCCGTCAGCGTGCCTACGAAGCGTCCCCATGTGGCGACAAGTCCGGCTATCGTCGCTGAAGAGCATCTTCTTCCTACGGACGATACTGGAAGACCGATCTATCCCGTGATAGGACCCGACGGACAGCCTCTGCCTACGGATGTCAGTGGTCGTCATCTCTCCCCGGCTGGGGAGCCGATCGTTGTCGACCAGCGTGGAAAGCCGCTTGGACCGGACGGATCTGTGCTGCCTACTGACGATTCCGGAAAATACATCTACCCTGCTGTGGGACCCGGTGGACAGCCTTTGCCGACCGATGCGAATCAGAGACCCATCTACCCTGTCGTTGGACTTGATGGACGCCCTCTTCGTAAAGACTCTGAAGGGAGAGCTCTTGGAGAAGACGGTCAGCCGATTCCCACAAATGCAGCTGGTCAGCCGATTGCTCCCGATGGAAGTCCTCTTCCCACCGATGCTCAAGGAAATGCCGTCTACGATAAGGATAAGATCAAGGAGACGATGCCGCTTCCGACCGATGAAACGGGAAAGATGGTTTACCCGGTAGTGGGACCTGATGAGCTGCCTCTTCCCACCGACAGCAGCGGCCGGCACCTCTCTCCACAAGGAGACATAGTCGTCACCGACACGAGCGGACGTCCTCTTGGACCTGATGGATCTGTGCTCCCCACAGAAGAAGACGGAAAGTTCATCTATCCTGCCGTAGGACCTGATGGAAGACCCTTGCCTACTGATGAGAAACAGCGACCCATATATCCTGTGGTTGGACCCGATGGACGACCTCTTCCGAAGGACGCTCAAGGAAGACCACTTGGATCGGATGGTGAACCACTCCCGACTAACGCCCCCGGAAAGCCTGTCGCTCCCGATGGAACGCCTCTCCCGACGGATTCTCAAGGAAATGTGGTCTACGATCCTGAGAAGATCAAGGAAATCAAGGCTCTGCCGACCGATAAGAGTGGAAAGTTGATCTACCCCGTCACAGGTCCGGATGGATTACCACTAGCCACCGAAAGCACCGGGCACTACGTGTCTCCGTCCGGAGAAGAAATCAGCACTGATGAAAGTGGACGACCGCTCGGACCAGATGGATCCGTTTTGCCAACCGACGATTCCGGAAAATACATATACCCCGCTGCGGGTCCCGACGGAAGTCCGCTCCCTACTGATGAGCATCGGCGGCCGATCTACCCTGTGGTGGGACCCGATGGTGAGCCACTTCCGCAGGATTCGGAAGGACGACCACTGGGACCTGATGGAGTACCGATTCCTACCAACGCTGCTGGCCAACCTGTGGCACCTGATGGAACGCCTCTGCCGACGGACTCTGGTGGAAACGTCATCTACGACGAGGACAAAATCAAGGAAGTGAAGCCACTCCCGACCGATGAAGCTGGAAGGATGATCTATCCCGTTCACGGACCGGACGGCCTTCCCTTGGCCACCGATAACATTGGACACCACGTCTTGCCTTCCGGAGACAAGATCGTCGTTGACGAAAGTGGTCGTCCTCTAGGACCTGACGGAGAAGTTCTACCGACTGACGAATCCGGAAAGTACGTCCACCCGGCTGTTGGACCTGATGGAAGTCCTCTTCCCACTGACCAGAACAAGAGGCCCATCTATCCCGTGGTAGGACCTGATGGAGAGCATCTACCGAAGGGACCTGACGGCAAAGCTCTTCAACCCGACGGAGAACCGATTCCAACCGACGCTGGTGGAAGACCAGTCGCTCCCGACGGAAGCCCTCTTCCTACGGATTCCCGAGGAAACATCGTCTACGATCCAGCGAAGATCAAGGAGGTGACGCCGTTGCCTACCGACGAGACTGGAAAAATGATCTACCCAGTTGTTGGACCTGATGGAAAGCCCTTGGCTACGGACAGCTCTGGACACTACATCACGCCTTCTGGAGAGAAAGTGGCAGTCGATGAAAGCGGAAGACCTCGTGGCCCTGATGGCTCCGTACTCCCAACTGATTCCTCTGGAAAATACGTTTACCCAATAATTGGTCCGGATGGACAACCTCTGCCAACGGACAAGAACCATCGACCGATCTACCCTGTAGTGTGGCCCGATGGCGAGCCTCTACCGACCAACTCCGAAGGAAAACCACTCGGACTTGATGGGCGACCGCTTCCCACAAACGCAGCTGGACGACCTATCGCACCTGACGGAACGGTTCTTCCTACCGATTCAGAAGGCAACGTGGTCTTCGACGATAAGAAGATTAAAGAAGTCACACCTCTGCCCACTGATGCCACTGGAAGAATCATCTACCCAGTCACTGGTCCAGATGGGCTCCCATTGCCCACAGATGTTACCGGATACCACGTTTCTCCTTCTGGTGAAGAAATCAAGATTGGAGAAGGCGGCCAACCTCTGGGACCCGATGGACGCGTGCTCCCAACGGACGAATCTGGCAAGTACACCTATCCTGCCTTTGGCCCCGATGGAAGCCCCCTTCCGACGGACGAAAACAAGAGACCGATCTATCCCGTGGTTGGGCCCGGCGGACAGCTGCTTCTCAAGGACTCCGAAGGACGCCCCCTTCGCCCTGATGGAGAACCGCTGCCAACGAACGCTGCTGGTCAACCGATCGCTCCCGATGGAACTCCTCTCCCTACCGATTCGCGAGGAAATGTGGTCTACGATCCCGAGAAGATCAAGGAGGCGAAGCCGTTGCCGACCGACGAAAGCGGAAAGATCATCTACCCGGTCACAGGACCTGATGGCCTACCGCTGCCTACGGACAGCTCCGGTCGCTATCTCACTCCGTCAAAGAAGGTAATCGCAACGGACGACAGTGGAAGACCTCTCGGACCTGACGGTTCCGTGCCTCCTACTGACAACTCTGGCCGTTACATCTACCCAGCAGTCGGCCCTGACGGATCTCCATTGCCAACAGATGCCCACCAGAGACCGATCTACCCTGTGATCGGAGCAGATGGAAATCTACTTCCGACGGATTCCCATGGACGAGCTCTTCAACCGGATGGCGAACCAATTCCTACGAATGCTGGCGGTCAACCAGTCGCTCCTGATGGAACACCCCTCCCAACGGACACACACGGAAACCTCATCTACGATCCTGAGAAGATAAAGGAGGTGACACCACTACCTACCGACTACAGCGGCAAGATGATCTATCCGGTCAAAGGACCTGATGGCCTACCTCTACCCACGGATCACACCGGACATCACCTGTCACCTTCTGGAGAAGAAATCACTCGCGACCAGAGTGGAAGACCTGTTGGACCTGACGGATCGGTGCTTCCTACTGATCAATCTGGCTCTTACATCTACCCCGCAGTCGGTACTGACGGAAGTGCGCTTCCCACCGACGTACACCGAAGACCGATCTATCCCGTGGTGGGACTCGACGGCCAGCCTCTCCCCAAGGACTCCGAAGGACGCCCTCTTGGCCCTGATGGAGAACCGCTGCCCACGAACGCTGCTGGGAAACCAGTGGCTCCAGATGGAACTCCTCTCCCTACGGATTCGCGAGGAAATGTGGTCTACGATCCCGAGAAGATCAAGGAGGCGAAGCCATTGCCGACCGACGAAAGCGGAAAAATGATCTACCCGGTCACAGGACCTGATGGCCTACCTCTACCCACGGACAGCTCTGGTCACTTTGTGACACCATCTAAGGAGAAGATCGTCACCGACGAGAGCGGCCGTCCCATCGGCCCCGATGGAGAAGTTCTACCAACTGACAGCTCTGGAAAGTACATCTACCCGGCCACTGGACCCGACGGAAGCCCGCTTCCCACGGACGAACACCGAAGGCCGATCTACCCGGTTGTTGGCCCAGATGGAGAACCACTCCCTACTGACTCTAATGGAAGAGCTTTAGGACCGGACGGTGAGCCAGTTCCTACGAATGCTGCTGGTGCCCCTGTCGCTCCTGATGGAACTCCACTTCCTACCGATTCCGGAGGAAATGCCATCTATGACGCAGAAAAAGTCGGAGAAGCGAAGCCTCTTCCTACCGATAGTGATGGTCGCATGATCTATCCTGTTAAAGGTCCTGACGGTCTTCCACTTCCAACCGACCATACCGGACGCCATCTGGCTCCTTCTGGAGAAGAAATCACCATTGACGAAAGCGGACGGCCCTTGGGACCCGACGGTTCAGTCCTTCCTACCGACCAATCCGGATCTTACATCTATCCTGCAGTCGGCCCTGATGGAAGCCCGGTTCCTACCGATGAACACAGCAGGCCCGTTTATCCCGTGGTGGGAACCGACGGTCAGCCTCTCCCTAAGGATTCGGACGGTAGAGCGGTCGGACCAGATGGAAAGCCGGTCCCTACGAACGCCGGAGGGCAACCGGTAGCCCCTGATGGAACTCCTCTCCCTACCGATTCCCGAGGAAATGTGGTCTACGACCCTGAGAAAATCAAGGAGGCGAAGCCGTTGCCGACCGACGAAAGCGGAAGGATGATCTATCCCGTTGTATCCTCAGACGGGTCGCCGTTCCCCACGGACGAGAGCGGCCACTTCGTGGCTCCAGATGGAAAACAAATCCTGACCGACGATTCCGGACGTCCTCTTGGCTTCAGCGGAGAAGTGCTACCCACCGACAGCAGTGGAAGATATGTCTATCCTGTAGTGGCGCCGGACGGAAGCCCTTTGCCCACCGACGTTGATGGACAAACTATCCACATCGTAGACGACATCACCAAGCCGAAGGAGCTTCCTACGGACGCTACTGGAAAGGTGATCCATCCTGTCGTGGGACCTGATGGCCTTCATCTGCCTACTGACTCCACGGGACGCTACCTTGATCCCAGCGGAGAGCTGGTGGAAACAGACGACTTCGGAAGACCAATCGGAGACGACGGCGAGGTGTTTCCCACGAACAGTGATGGCGAATTCGTCTATCCCATCCGAGGCCCCGACGGACAACTGCTGCCGACGGACCGAGCTGGAAAACCAATTTACCCTGTCGTGGGACCGGACGGTCAACCCCTTCCGAAGGATTCTGAAGGAAGACCGCTTGGCCTTGATGGAGATCCAGTCCCGACGAATGCAGCCGGAAAGCCTGTTGCTCCCGACGGAACGCCACTTCCCACGGACTCGAGTGGAAATGTGATTTACGATCCCGAGAAGATCAAGGAGGCTAAGCCCTTGCCCACAGATGAGGATGGAAGAATGATCTACCCAGTCGTTGGACCTGATGGACTTCCCTTGGCCACTGATAGCACTGGACACTACTTGTCCCCCGACGGTGAAGTAATCGGCAGAGATTCGAGTGGAAGACCTCTTGGGCCCGACGGATCAGTGCTGCCAACTGACGACTCAGGAAAGTACGTCTTCCCCGCTTTGGGACCCGACGGCCAGCCCCTTCCTACGGATGATCACAGTCGACCTGTTTACCCCGTGGTGGGACCGGACGGACAGCCACTTCTGAAAGACTCAGAAGGAAGAGCTCTCCTGCCCAATGGAGAGCCGATTCCAACCGATGCAGGAGGACGTCCCGTCGCTCCAGATGGATCCCCACTTCCCACCGATTTTCGAGGAAATGTCATCTATGACAAAGATAAGATCAAGGAAGTGAAGCCTTTGCCAACGGATGAATCCGGAAAGATGATCTATCCAGTCACCGGTCCGGATGGCCTTCCTCTACCTACCGATTCATCTGGACACTACGTCACACCCATCAAGGAGAAGATAGCCACCGACGACAGTGGAAGACCAGTGGGACCTGATGGCTCTGTTCTACCGACAGACGAAACCGGAAAGTACATTTATCCCGCTGTGGGCCCTGATGGTAGCCCTCTTCCGACTGATGAAAACCGAAGACCTGTGTATCCGGTTGTGGGTCCCGACGGACAACCACTGACGACTGATTCTGCCGGAAAGGCTCTAGGACCTGATGGAGAGCCGTTGCCCACGAACGCTGCTGGGAAACCAGTGGCCCCCGATGGAACTCCACTCCCGACGGATTCGCGAGGAAATGTGGTCTACGATCCCGAGAAGATCAAGGAGGCGAAGCCACTCCCAACAGACGGAGAAGGAAGAATGATATACCCGGTTACCGGTCCCGATGGCCTACCTCTACCCACGGACAGTAGCGGTCATCATGTCTCACCTTCTGGTGAGAAAGTCACCACCGATGAAAGTGGCCGCCCTCTGGGTCTTGACGGATCGGTTCTGCCTACTGACGACGCCGGAAAATACATTTACATGCCGGCCGGCCCTGACGGAAGTCCCCTGCCTACGGACCTGAACCGGAGACCAATCTACCCTGTTGTTGGACCTGACGGAGAAGCGCTTCCGAAAGACGTTGAAGGAAGACCACTTGGCCCGGATGGCGCTCCCTTGCCAACAAATGCTGCAGGCCAGCCGATTGCTCCCGATGGAACGCCACTCCCGACCGATTCCAGTGGAAATGTGGTTTATGACCCGGAAACGATAAGAGAAGCCAAGCCGCTTCCCACTGACAGCGACGGCCATATGATCTACCCGGTCACCGGACCCGATAGTCTTCCTCTATCTACTGATTCGACCGGACACTACGTTTCACCTGAAGGAAAGGGGATTCCAACGGATGAAAGCGGAAGGCCGCTTGGACCGGACGGATCTGTTCTTCCCACGGACGAAACAAAGAAATACGTTTACCCGGCTGTTGGGCCCGACGGGGAACCTCTGCCTACAGATGAACATCGAAGACCGATCTACCCGGTTGTGGGACCGGACGGAGAACTCTTGTCAACGGATTCAGAAGGTCTACCTCTTCGACCTGACGGTGAACCTATCCCTACCAATGCCGCCGGCCAACCCGTAGCTCCTGATGGCAGTCCTCTTCCTACAGATTCTGAAGGAAAGGTCGTCTATGACGAGGACAAGATCAGAGAGGCGAAGCCGCTCCCGACGGACGACTCTGGCCGCATGATCTTCCCAGTCGTCTCGTCCGACGGGACCCTTCTGCCGACAGATTCCAGCGGCCACCACATCGCACCTGACGGAAGTACCATCAGCACAGATGAGTCAGGAAGACCGCTAGGCTACGGTGGAGAAGTGCTCCCCACCGACTCCAATGGACGCTATGTCTTCCCAGAGGTCGGACCAGATGGAAGCCCTTTACCAACGGATGCGTATGGGCAGCCCATCCGCGTTACGGACGAAATCACGAAAGCGAAGACACTACCTACGGATGCTACGGGAAAAGTGGTTTACCCTGTCGTGGGACCTGATGGCCGTCCTCTCCGAAAAGACTCGAGTGGACGCTATGTTGATCCCAGAGGAGAACCTTTGGAGAGTGACGACTTCGGAAGGCCAATTGGACCCGAGGGCAACGTTCTGCCTACGGATAATTCCGGAAACTACGTTTATCCAGCCACGAAACCCGACGGAACCATACTACCCACTGACTCCAGCGGCAAACCGATCTACCCGGTCGTTGGAACCGACGGAAGACCCCTTCCCAAAGACTCTGAAGGACGAGCACTCGGACCCGACGGAGGACCTGTACCCACAGATGCTGCTGGCCGACCAATTGCCAGGGACGGAAGTCCTTTGTCAGTGGATTCCGCAGGAAACGTTATTTACGATCTAGAAAAGGTCCGTATAGGAAAGCCTCTTCCCACTGATGAAGCGGGCAAGATGGTCTACCCAGTTGTTGGTCCAGATGGACTGCCTCTGCCCACCGACAGCGAAGGTCACCACGTCCTGCCTTCTGGAGACAAGATCACCACCGATGAGAGCGGACATCCCTTGGGACCCGACGGTTCCATTCTACCCACCGATGACTCAGGGAAATACATCTACCCTGCTGTTGGTCCTGATGGAGAACCTCTGCCCACGGATGAACACCAAAGACCGATCTATCCCGTGGTGGGACTAGATGATCAGCCTCTCCCCAAGGACTCCGAAGGACGCCCTCTTGGCCCTGATGGAGAGCCGTTGCCCACGAACGCTGCTGGGAAACCAGTGGCCCCCGATGGAACTCCACTTCCAACGGATTCCCGAGGAAATGTGGTCTACGATCCCGAGAAGATCAAGGAGGCGAAGCCGTTGCCCACCGATGAAAGCGGAAAAATGATCTACCCGGTCACAGGACCTGATGGCCTACCTCTACCCACGGACCGCACCGGACATTACGTGTCGCCTTCCGGAGACAAGATCAGAACGGACGAGAGTGGACGCCCCATTAGACCTGACGGATCTGTCCTTCCCACCGATAAGGCTGGAAAATACGTTCACCCTGTGCTTGGCCCAGATGGAGAACCTCTTCCCACTGACGAACACCGAAGACCAATCTACCCGGTTGTCAGACCTGATGGACATCCTCTCCCGACCGACTCTGAAGGACATCCTCTTGGCCCCGACGGAGGACCACTGCCGACCAACGCAGGTGGTCGACCAATCGCCCCAGATGGAACTCCCCTTCCCACGGACTCGAATGGAAATGTGATTTATGACACCGAGAAGATCAAGGTGGCTAAGCCGCTACCAACTGATGACACTGGCAAGGTGATCTATCCGGTCACCGGACCTGACAGCCTTCCTCTTGCCACTGATGCATCCCATCACTTTGTCACGGCTGATGGAGAGAAGATACAAACCGACGAAAGCGGAAGACCACTCGGACCTGATGGATCTGTCCTGCCAACGGACGAAAGCGGAAAGTACATCTACCCGGCTGTTGGACCTTATGGAAGCCCACTTCCCACTGACAAACAGCAGAAACCGATTTATCCAGTTGTCGGGCCTGACGGAGAACTTTTGCCAACCGATTCGGAAGGAAAAGCGCTGGGTCCTGATGGTGAGCCCGTCCCCACAAACGCAGCAGGCCAGCCTATCGCCCCTGATGGAACGCCCTTGCCGACGGATTCTCGAGGAAATGCTATCTACGATGAAGAAAGGATCAGGGAAGCGCAGCCTCTTCCCACTGACGAATCCGGGCGCATGATCTACCCAGTCATTGCCGCCGACGGATCGCCCCTTTCCACTGACTCCAGTGGCCACTACCTCGGCACTGATGGAAACAAAATCCCCACCGATGATTCTGGGCGCCCTCTTGGACCTGACAACGAAGTGCTTCCCACCGATCCAACTGGCCGCTACATCTATTCAATTATCGGACCCGATGGAAGACCATTGCCGACCGATTCCAGAGGACGACCAATTAAAGTCGAAGACGAAGTGAAAACGGGTAAAACACTTCCAACTGATGCCAGTGGAAGAGTCATCCATCCCGTTCATGGTCAAGATGGTTTGCCTCTCGCTACGGACTCTTCAGGAAGATTCCTTAAACCCGATGGAGAGCAGGTTGACATCGACGAGTTTGGACGACCTCTTGGACCCGATGGCAACTATCTTCCTACCGACAGCACCGGTAACTACGTCTATCCTGCTACGAAGCCCGACGGAAGCGTCCTTCCCACCGACTCGAACGGAAAACCGATCTACCCCGTCGTTGGACCTGATGGACGTCCTCTTCCCAAGGATTCCGAGGGAAAAGCGATCGCCCCTGATGGTGAACCGGTTCCGACGAATCCCGCCGGTCGACCGATCTCTCCAGATGGCTTGCTCCTGCCTCTCGACGAACGAGGAAACGCCATCTACGACGAGGAGAAGTTCAAGGGAGCGAAGCCCCTGCCGACTGACGCCGAAGGACACATCATCTACCCAGTGACAGGTCCTGACAGTCTTCCTCTGGCGACCGACTCCACCGGCCACTACTTGTCCACGACGGGCGAAGAAGTCGCCATCGACGAGATCGGACGACCGATTGGCCCGGACGGATCTGTGTTACCCACGGACGACGCCGGAAGATACATCTACCCCGCCGTCGGACCCGATGGAAGTCCGCTCCCTACTGATGAGCATCGGCGGCCGATCTACCCTGTGGTGGGACCCGACGGAGAGACACTTCCTAAGGACTCGGAAGGACGGCCTGTTGGTCCTGATGGAGAACCCATTCCTACCAACGCTGCTGGCCAACCTGTGGCACCTGATGGAACACCTCTGCCGACGGATACGCTGGGAAATGTGATCTACGACGAAGACAAGATCAAAGAAGCTAAGCCACTGCCGACCGACGAATCCGGACGCATGATCTACACCGTTAGAGGACCCGACGGTCTTCCTTTGGCAACGGACAGCACTGGTCACTACATCTCGCCTTCTGGAGAGCAGATTGCGACCGACGAAAGTGGAAGATCTCTCGGCCCCGACGGGTCCGTGCTCCCCACGGACAACGCCGGGAAGT
>JADLIF010002347.1:0-60295 GCA_016648015.1 Steinernema khuongi | reverse complement strand
GTGACCAAGGATGGGGGTGACGCGGTCGGTCGGCCCATGTGGGTAGTGGCTAGAGGCGATGACCGTGTTGAAGGCGTCGACCGAGGTCCGTCTTGTGCGTTCGCGGGCACATTGTCAAGCACAGCACGCTAAGTGTGCAGTTATGTGCGAATTTCATTCGACGCGATTAGGGACTGTCCGCAGAACAACACGAGAGCCTCCCATGTGCGGGTCCGTGTTCGACCCTCAGACTTGCGATCGCTTTTTGGCCCTGAAGACGTTTTTGCACATATGGCATAACAGTACATAAGAGGTTAGGTAGAAAAAAAGATTTTACAGCTCGAAAAAGTTCTTGAAGGTACTCTGAAAAGGTTCGATCGCTCTCCGGCCCCACCACAGCTACAAATAAAAAGCTACACTTGACAAATCGCCGTTTGCGACTTGAAGGAGGTCTCCAGAAGCAGCAAGAGGATGCTTACTGGATGCTCTTCCGAGAGATCCAGTGGAGGAGAAGGACTGTCCAAGTGGAAAATTGTTTTGAGCTTTTGAAGACCTTAGTTCCAATTAAAACGTGGAATAATAAGTGCCGACGGGGGGTGAGTCAACGCCCCATTTCTTGGCGCAATATAGGCTACAAACTACTACGATCACGCAGCTGTCCTTCTCGCTGTTTTCTCCAAGTTATTACCGAAGTTATGTAGCCTTCTTAAATGTCGGTAATACGATTTCCTCCATAACGAGAAAAAGGCGCAGAGCGGAACCGCGGAAAAGGGTGTGAAAAACGGGGCTCATGTGAGCCAATAATGTGAGCCAATAATAGTCTTGGTACCATATTGACAATAAGCATCTCATAGCAGAAGAAACACGACAAGAGTGAACAGAAGTACTGCCTCCTCTGACTCAAATCGACATTATTTTAGCTTGTTATGGTAGGCCGAGATCATCAAAGCTCTAGTAAGGAAGATCCTTTATAAGAACGGATCTTGCCAAGGGTCAAACAAATGCCTCGGCTGATCCCTTCCTTTTTCCTATAATCTTCTACTTTAGTAATTATCGCATTTCAAATCTTAATTAGCATTTGCAATCTCTTGTAATTCAGTCCTCCTTGCAGCTCAATTCATTCAATCCTTTGTGATGGTAGGCAAGAAATTATCGTGAGTAGTGGTCGTAGGAACCAGCGGAAAGAAGGTGACCATATGAGCGTCAAGAACAATAAGTGAGGTCCAACCATGAAAGCCCTTCCCAAAGAAGTGGAGAAGCAAAGGACGAGCAAGCGTGCCCTGGGCCAAACAGGGACCAAGGATAAGCCTCAGAGCCCAAGGCGATGTTGCGTTTGAAGAAGAGAGCCGCTAAAGGTCCCAGAACGACATCCGATTCAGGGTCGTTTGTCTTGGTCCGCGCCTCCGCTCGCCGCACGCGCCCCCAGGTCCCTTTTGTCGTTTTGTTTTTCGGCACCGATGATTTACGAGCGAGAGTTGGCGCGCGAATTCGATTAACCGGCGGAGTCCCGCGGGGCCGCGGTGCGTCTCCCGGACTGCATCCCGTGCGGTGCCCCGTGCGGAGTTCGTCCAGGAGAGGGGAGGGTCCATATAACCATAGGTGTCACGTAGGGTTGTTGGAAAAAGGGAAAAGTCGACTTTCCAGTATCGAACATTCTGGCTCAGATACTTATGGGGTAGAAAAATGTTAAATATGGGCAAAACTTAAGCCGTAAGCCTGTCCAATACTTCAGCAAGACATGATAGTGCGAGCTTGAGCGCAAAAAGGTATTGCTGATTACAGTGGGTACGCTGGTGACAATGCCTAGCCCTTAAGATGTGGAGATCCGCAAACAGTCCGGACTATTCTTATCCTTGTACATGTGTGTGGGTCCATCAGAAGTCTAAGTGGGGTGGATAGAATAATGGAACTCGGAATCACGCTTTAACACATCACCAGATTGGAGCCGTCAGATGAAGCCTGGAGTCGCTTTTTACTTTAGATACTTTAGATACCAAAAAAACGGAACTCGGGACACCTCCAACTGCGGCTGTAGAATACTCTACTGGATTTCTGAAAGCGTGGATCCACAAATATCAAAAATTTTACCCTCTAGGAGAACTCAGAGTGAGTTCCGGGAGGATCTGGTCGCGTGACGGACCCTCTAATCATGGTGCGCCCTCAGGGGCTCCACGCGGCGGCGGTGTTAATTACGTCAACTCGGCGGTTGTCCTCTCCGCGGGAGTGCGTCGCCGCCGAAAGTCCGTTTTTAATCGACTTATCCGCAAGTAAACAAATCATGGCAATTGCGGAGATTGCGCGGTCGGCCAAGAAGCGCGGGAGAGGAGCGGCCATTTGCATAGAAAGGCGTTCGATTATCTGATATGTCAGAGCAATGAGGCGTGGATTCATGGAAGACGCGATCGGAAGGAGCTGGAAGAAGGTCAGAGGGGGTGATGGACATATGGGAATGGAAAAGAGACCTTAAGGTGGAGGTGGGGGGAGGGTAGGAAATTCAGTCCCGATGGGCCCTGTCTGTAAAGGATCTGATTTCCTTAACTGTCAGATCATCAGAACGTTCCTTAATGATACCTTCCCAAACTGTGACAGCCCCTTCTTCTCTTCTCCTAGCCAAATTGGAACAGGTTTCTACGGTAGAATTAGCAAATCTTGGAAGCGCCTTAAGAGACCAGAAGCAGTGGTAAACACTCTTACAAGGAGAGATTAGAAGCTTTAAAATTTGAATGACCCCAAGAAGGCCTGCTTGTAAAAGAGCCATTCAAGTGAAGAAGGTGAAATTTATGCTCTAGTCGGTTTTTCTCGCAAAGTAATCGATCATCAAGAGTGCACTTATCGATGTGTCCTCAGCTGAAGAACCTTGAGTGATAGCTTCCGCGGAAGGGCGCTAATCTTCTTGATAGATCGTTAAGTTCACTGAGACTGCTTCCGCTCCTATTCGCTAGGTGCAAAGTTTGGGAGGCATGCGACCTTGAAGATTTCATGGTACCTGTTATGGGTCGCCGTTACCTCATGGACCTCTAGCAGTTCGACCTAGTCAGCTCGGTCGTTACACATCGAGAATGCTCCAATTCAAGCTTTAAATAGAAATAGAAGATCTAAAGGGTATCGAAGATAAAGCCACACGACTAAAATTAAGAGTATAATAGATTCCCGCCGTCATGGGCACTCTTGAGCCAAGGACAGCTCGCTGGTGGGTCCAATTAGTCCGGGGTGTTCGCGCGAAATATGGATGTGCCGCACGCCACTTCACAACATTTCCACAAAAAGATAGTCTGCGTCCCACAGCGAACGGAGCCAGGCTTCCACAAAGATCCAATTGTCTTGGGAAGACAATGATCGTCACGGTCGAGTGCTCTGGGCGCGATGTCCCGGACGGAAAGGTGGCCCTCCCCCTGGGGAATGCTCCGTGGGGAGAGTCGCGATGGAGTCGTTGTCCCCGAAATTGCGAAGAAAAAGGCGGATCTAGGGGAAGAGCAAGAAGGAGATGAGAGGGATTGGTAGTTCAAAGATAACCGAAAGTTTGTCAGGGAATAAAATCTGTAGAAGATAGCTTGAAGGTCACAGAATCCTTCTTCTTGCATGCTGGAAAAGTCACGCCTGCGTTTGAGCCTCTGGCACATTGGTAACGCTACGGATCGTCGTGAAGAAGCTCGCGGGATCAGTACCGCTCCGGAGCTTTTTTTTAAAACATTCCAACTTTTCTACTTCTTATCACTGTTTTAGTACTTGAGGTCAGCCTTTTACAAGACTTCCTGGAAAACGTCAAATTTAATGTTTCAAAGGGAGATGCGAGAAGGTTACGAGAACGGAAACGATGTCCTCGAAATTGGGGAGAAGGCGGACCAAAGCGCGAAACGGAATTGAGTCACGCGATCCTGACAACCAAGCCGGTCCCACCGCGAAAAGACAGCTCCCGAGGCGAAACGGAGTCGAATTGTGCGGTCTGCAATTAGACGCCCGCAGTGCAAACGAGGCTCCCGACACGAAGGAGTAATTGTCGCTTCGGGCGAAAACAACCCCGCCGGAGGGCCTTATTACCGCTCGTGGGATGGACTCGCGGACGTTGTTCGACATTTGGGAAAATCGAACGCCGGAAATCGGAAATGGCATTCGATATTTGAAAAAAGCTGAGGAATAATCAACGAATTGCGATAGAATTTGCAACGATTCGGTGTTCACTGCAAGTGAGCGATTTGAGGTTAGCATAAACACTCTTTGGAAGCAGCGAGTGACGTGTATTCATCTTCTGAAGCCTCTGGATGTAAAGCGTGGCGATGATATCATAGAACCATCTCGGCTGAACGACACAAGGGTGTGTGTTGTTTTCTCTTGTCCATGTGAACATCCTCCACCTCGTTAGTCTTGATAACCAGCAAGTAGGTTGCACGTTAAAAGTCAAAGCCGAAAACGGTATAAAACAAATATTATTTATAAGGCACTGGCACATAATGATTTTGTAAAAGTTATGCGTCCCAAACAGTCTCGCCAACGTTCACACATGGTCCCACCACGAAACGAGGAAACATTCCTTGCGACCCTACCGCTCTAGGGCTCCTCCACAGCTATAAGTAAGAATTCTGGAGATGAGTGTCCGCCGGGCGTCGTGGCGGGCGCTTGTAAACTGGAGCCTCAGTGGCAGTGACCAAGGATGAAGGAACCCTGCGGGCAACGCGTCGACCGTGGGTCCAATCGCGGGTTAACCGGCCCTCCTTGTGGGGTCCGGTGCTCTATGGACAGTTCCGTTGAGCACAACCCGCGGTTCGGACTGTCCGCAGCACGAGTGTCGGGCCTTCTGACTTGCAATCGTTTTGTTTTTTTTTTTCGAAATAAACGATCATACTGGGAACTGAAAAAATTTAGGGAAAAAAGGAATTTACAGCTTTTAAAAGTCCGTAGGGAACAGAAACGTTAGTTAAGTAAACTTGAAGCACTCTAGCACAATCCTTAACCGAAGAGAGCCCATCGCCGATACAGTACGTAGGCCTTATGATTAAAACTGACAAAATTCTAAGCATGTTCTAGCATCTTTCCATGGAAAACGAGCATAGGCAGAAGGTAAGTGAGCACTGCCTTGAGGTCTAAGACTACTTACCCTTGGAAAACCCGATCATTAAATGCCAAGAGCCAAGAGTATAAGAAGGCAGAACTCATCAAGGAGAGGCGGGTTGCTGTGGGCCGAGTTGGATCGCCTGACAAAATGATTTACGCGATCGCGAAGGAGTGTCGGAAATAGGCTTTTGGGAATTGGAACGTCGCATCGTCCGCGCACCCGGGCCATCAATCAAGAGGCCCAAAACACATTTGTTAATCCCCCCGCTACGGGACGCCGTGTTTTGCGGAGCGTTCCACGTCAGGAGATGTGGTGCACGGGTAGTAAATTAAAAGGATGCGGAAGTCCTCCCGAGCAAGACATTGAGTCGTATTTTATTCTGGAACGTCGCAAGACCAAACTTCTTCTCGGGAGGACGTGCTGGTCCATCTGTCAGCTCGGATTAGCTTAGCAGGGTGACGTCATCTTCTGGGTGGCAGACTGAGGAGGTGACGAGAATAGAAGCGTCCACAGCATTTAGGGAGTCAGCGCCATAAAGTGGAGGATATCTGTACGCAAACACTGACCATCATACTGTAAGGAAGCTCGGAAGTGGAACCTAAGCAAGTGGGAAGCTGGTTGAAAGCGCTATCTACTTGTACTTTACATTGTATCAGGAGGGGACTCAAGCGCAGAGAGGGAATCCGGTGGAACGGTGAGTATCCGACCCAAAACCTGCGACCCAATCCATCTATACCCAAAGTCAGGGTAATCAATTAGAGCAGAAAATGTAACAGAGAAAAGGGAAGAACCTGTGGGTACTATGGAGGAAATACCAAACCTACATTACAGAGTAAGGCTAAAGTTCTGGAACGCTTTTAGTAACGTAATTTTTGAGGTTTTTGTTGCACCACCTCGACCTATTGTTGTCATATTCTTGGACATTATGAGGAAATAAGCTGCTCGTGGGTGACATCACCAAACCTACATTATTTGTCCCCATTCTGTCCTTATCGCTGGAAAACACCGAGGACCGCAGAGACCCGGAAAACGAACACTCAAAGTGTCCGTTTCGCTTGTTTGCGTCCTACTCACTTAAAGCGTCGGGGAGCCTACTTTCACGAGTGACTTGTCCCGACACGTCCAGGCAGAATGTTAGTGCCCAAAAAGTATTTTATAGTCATCGGATGTGAAGTTATGGACCCAAGCAGGCATCAAAGGTCAAATGTCCTAAACTAAATCCACGCAGTATCGTTAATGCGACTCGACTAGCTGTGAGAAAAGAGTTCCAAAGTAGAAAACATAGAAAAGGGACCCGCGGCATTTAATCCAATGTCCGAGTCAGATCAAACTACTTTTATTAGTTGCTCTCCTATGCCCGTCTCTACTTTTGGGACAGCCGAAAAAAAGGAAAAATAGTCCTCAACCACTCTTCAAGCCGACCAAAGGTAGTAAATGGTCAAGTTCCTCAGAAGTAGGCCTAGATAAACCGAGCAAAACGCATAAGAAAAATGTGTACCAATCTTTGTGTAAATAGGTCGTGTCGTTCACAAATGGTCTCACCACGAAAAACGATGAGGAACAATTCTTACAACCCTCAAAGTGTCCCCGACTGCTCTGCATCCCCTCCACAGCTATAAGTAGAAATTCTGGAGATGAGTGTCCGCCGGGCGTCGTGGCGGGCGCCTGTGGACCGGCTTCTCGGTGGCTGAGAGCAAGGATGGGGGCGACGCGGGTGGTCGTCCATGTGGGAAGTGGCGATGACCGTGTTGAGCGTCGACCGAGAGTCCAACTTGTGCGTCGCGGTTACGCAACAGGTAATCCGTATCCCCTTGTACCCAGGTTGAGCGAATATAATAGTCCGCGACCGTTTCTCCTCACCGCAATATCGGGACTGTCCGCAGATCGACACGAGAGCCTCCCATGTGCGGGCCGTGTTCGCCCTCAGACTTGCGATCACTTTTTGCGATAGAAGAAGATTTTCTTTTAGTTGATTCACGATAGGTCTTGATTCTTCAGATTCTTTCTATCTTATTCATTTTGACAATAAAGATTCTATCAGATCCGGTGTGCTGTGATCCGGAGTGAGACAAGTGATAAAAGTGGTTTAATAGCTTCCAATACTTCGGTGTGTTCGGAAAAAAAATGACGTAAGGACAGCTGACGTAATTCTTTTGACATTTTGACACTTCTTTACATTATCACATGGAAAACCGATGCAAAACCCACTTCTGTCGACTTCTTATATTACTCGTTATATTGTTGTGTTGCAATGCTAAAACTTCCATTTAAGACTCTTATTTAGAAACTAATGCAAAGAAAGTTTAAAGGTTTGCAGGTTAAGGGAGTGGCCAGAATGTGGTAAAAAGCTTTTGAATTATGAACCTTGGAAATCTCAGAATTTACTGTAGATTCAAGGCCAATGACCTAAGCCCACTCAAAATGCTGAAAAAAATCCCTTCAATGCAATGCAAATGATGAGTGATGAGCAATGCGATGCTTATCTATTATTTAGCATCGATTTAATAGGAATGCATATATGTATTGCTTGCCGACCAAAAGCGGACATTTTTGCATACATCGAATTCCTCGGAATACGGAATCTTTACGAAATCTGCAGCTTTCAGTGCGCTTTATTGGAGGCAGAATCTAAGGTAGGTGAAGCCCAAGTACCTTCTTGCCGTCTAGGTAGATGCTGCTTGAGTTTTTGTTTGTTTAAAAGCTTCTTTGAATGTTCTTTCTTCGTGATCGCGCTTTTGTTTCGTGTTTCGAAGCTGACGTCCAAAGCTTCTGGAAGTGGCTCGTAGATCTGTCAGATCTTCTCCAACGGTTTGTAGCGTTTACAAGGAGTTCGCTCCAGGTTTCTGCTGAGCCCACTCCTTGTATCGCCCCGTTGTTTGACCAAAAAAGATTAAAAAAAGAAAAAAATAACAAAAAAAGAACAAAAAAGAAAAAAAACATGTACAAGTCGCGACTCAACCATAGAAACTCCGCGTTTTGAACCCTTGATCCCTACTAACGAGGCTTCTAACCGTTCCAGGTCAGTAGTCACTCTGGCCAGCATACACCAAGTTTCCCTAACCGTACATTACGACATGGCGCGCCACAAGGAGCCTATCAACAAGAAGAAGCTCTTCGCAATCATCCTGAAAAACTACAAGGTGGCGGCATTGCCCGTCTGCGTCGTCTACCCCTTCTTGAGGTTTCAGTTCTTCCCTTTTCAAGTAGCGTAAACTGAGACTTTTAGGTCGCACTTTGGAAAGCTCGTCGGCACAGGGGAACGACGCCTCAACTACGAGAAGAACATGCGCTCGGAACTGGCCAAGGCTGTCGAGATAGAAGCCACAGAGACCGATGAGAACAACAAGTGGATGTGGCACATTAAAGAAGAGTCCAAGGAGGCGCTGGATGCGGAAGTGGAGAAGATCCGTCGTGACCAGGAGCTCAGGAAGGCCGTCGAGGATGTCATGACATGTCCAGGTAAGATGTTTCCTGCTGTTGTAGAAGTGTCGGTATAAAAAAGGAGTGTGGAGGTGTTGTTGGTGTTATCCATGGGGTTATCCTGAAGCTTCTTCACGAGAATCGAACTGACGCCTTATACTTACAGAAATCCTTGATGAGTTGCTTGACGGTACCTGGGGACCCTTCGACTCCGATAAGAAGGAACTCCCGAAGACGTCCACGGAGGTGGAAGAGTTGTCGAGGAAAGCCAAGGACGACGAGAGGCGCAAGCGGAAGGCAGATGAGCCCGATGCTCCGCGTCCCAAGAAGCCAGCTCTCAAACGGTCATTTCCTCTCGGAAGCGCTGTATCGAATCAATGGCCACCCAATCGTGAATCTTTCTCGTACGGTAGAGAAGCTCCTTGTCCATGCGCCCGGAGATGCTGCGGTGATCTAGCTGGTCCTAGCCGTCGGGAAGAAGGCCAGCTTGACGCAGTTCATCCCGCTCTGTGTCGAGGACAACGTGGGCCAAGTGCCCAAGAAGTGCCTCAAGAGCAAGAAGACCTTCCCAGTGTCGGTTCTTCCATGGAGGATTGGAGGAGGGTGCCAGAAGCTCACCGGAGAGAACCTGTTCCAGGACATGGACCAAGTTCTCAACTCCTTACTCGTTTGGCGACCCCGTCCCAACGTGTTCCTTTCGAAAGTAGCTCTGTTACCCTAGTCACTACTGATCCTAGAAGGCAAGCCGTGTACCGGGAAGTACCGGAACTTCCTCGTGCACCATGTTCCTCAACAACTGGCTACGGAGATTCCAAGGAACCTAGCTCCTTTTCCCATCTGCCATCCGTGCCCTATGATCTTCATCGACGCCACCATGACTGCGGAGACTGTGACTGCGAACACCACCATCCCAGGCCTCACCTACTCAGGGAGGATTCGAGGAGGGCATCCCATGCTCCACATCCAAGGGAACCAGCTCCAGGGTCATTTGGGCGATCACTTCCCGGACCAGTGTCTCAGCTTCTTCCCGGCATCGGTCAGTTAAGGAGACGAAGTCCCACAGCTCCACCCGCACCACGCGGTTCTTACTGCGTGCCATCCACTTCCCGAGGCATAGGACGCCATGACGAAGCTATTCGCCATCCAGGACATGGACTTCCGTGCTGCCATGACCGCGGAGAAGTTCAACCAGCTGTTCGTCAAGAAAGATGCCACCAGCCACGTCAAGAAGGTCGAGACAAAGCCGAGGAGACTCGCTTTGGTCCTCACGGGGTCAGAGAAATACGGTAATCCTTCCTTTCCTTCTACATTTTCCTAACGCTTTCTCTTTAGTGGAAACGGCGGTGAAAGAGGCCCATTTCCACCCTCTCCCAAGCAGGGATATCCTGCGAGTCACGCCCTACAACAACGGCGGAGAAGTCCGGAGACAAGGGGGGAACGCCATCATGCAGAACGTCCCGGAAGGCCACTTCTCGTCAAGGGGAATTGGATCAGGACGGAGCACAACCCCTACCCGAAGCCCCGTGTGAAGAACATCACAGAATACGAGGATCTTCAACGGTTCTATATCCAGAAGTACAAGACCTTCTTGCCTGTGTTTAAACCCGAACTCGCAGACGAGCGCAGACTTGTTCCAGCTGTGTGACGGTGGGTGGCTTCCATTTGTTAATCAAGCTCCTGTGTGGAAACCGTCACTGAATAAAGTTTTTTTTTGTTTTTTTTGTGTTCTTATTAGTGTATCAGCGTTTCCACACAGGTAGCGCTCCGGTAAAGACAAGTAGGGACCAAAAACTAAAAAAAGCTAAAAGGAAAAATTAAGCATAAGCTAGCTTGCTCTAGGACGTACCTTCCCTGAAGCACATTCAGAAGGTCACGGTCCAGGCAGAAGCTTGACCGGCTGTAGACCTCTCAGATTTGTTTTGTCCCACAGCTCCAGCCACACAACCCAAAGAACCAGGAGTTAAGGAGGAGGAAAGCAGAAACGTTGACAGGAGTCAAACACACAAAAAAACATAAATATATTACGCTTAACATACATCAACTTCGGCAAAACTTGCTCAACGCTCTTCGTCCTCGTGGTCCTCGTCTTCGTCTTCGCTGTCCTTCTGCCCTTCAGCGTCTTTATGCTCTTCCTTGTGTTCTTTAGTGTCCTTAGCTTTTTCTGCCTCCTTCTTCCCTTCCTTCTTCTTCTTTGATGTGCGTTTGTCCTTACGCGAATGATCTCGTACTTCATCTGCGGACATATACGCCGCCGGATACAGTAGAACGAGATCGTCGGTGGGTTTTCCAGTGTTGGGCACTGAATCCCTGAGTGAGATTCGAGCAGATGTTCTAAATTCGAAACTGTACTCATGGTCATGAAACGTCCGACAAACTGCATGCTATCGCGGAGCGCGTTGATAAGTAGGAACACCAGCAGGATGGCGAGATGTCCCATGATGGGTGAGTAGTACAAAGCTTCCCGAAACCCGGCATATTCTTCTGCCACTGAAAAGAGAAGACTTGAGTTGCCTGTGTCCAGGAACACCTACCGTTGCAGAACTCGCCGATGTACTGCTCCGCGCAAGTGCAACGGAGTTCGCTGTAGTTGCCGACGATGGTGTCCACGGAGCATCCTCCGTATTGGCACGGATTTCCGCGGTTATTGAACAAGATGTTTTCGCCACTCTGGTTGCAATCCTGCATCACTGGAAAGGGATAGGTCACGTAAAGACATTCCAACTGGCACAGTCCGGTTTCTTACAAAAGTCATGATTGGGACTTACCGATGGTAACGCGGGAAATGTACTCCGCTTGCTTGGTAAGCACGTGGCAGTCGTACGAGTGGTTGTGGACGCTTTGGAGGAAGTAGCCGTCCAGTGAGTAATCCTTCTTCATTTTGAAGCTGAAACCCGGAAACCGTTGTTACAAAGTAGCTTTGGAAGACACCTACTGGCGTAAACCATACTCCTCATCGATGTTTGAGGTCCACACGACCGCTGGAGGACCGGAGGCGTTGGCGAGGCGTGGTGGTTTCCAGATGGTGGCATTCACAGGACAGTCTTTGGGGGCTAACATGATATGTTCCTTGTTGATGACTTCAAACGCCTCGCACTTCAAGCGGATAGGGCTGCCAATCGGCACATAGAGGGTAGTCGGCTTCAGAGGATGCGGCTTCTTACGGAGACAAGAGAGTCGAGGCTCTAAAAGATCAAAATGAGTGAAGAGCATAGTATGGAGACACTTACCAAAAGAATAGGGATGAGGGCCCGGAGGCACAGGCGTTGTGATTGCGAGAACTTGTTCTTGGGCGTCAGCGCTCCAAGCGAGGAAGGCGATAGCCAGCAGCCACGAAGCGATCATTGCACACCGACCAATCGAGGTTAAGAAGTCGCAGGAAATGTGACGCAGGATGGTCGAAGCTGTCTCATTGGCTGCTCCAGACAGACGAGGCAGCAGTTCTGAGACGGATTGGACTTTGCTCCTCTCTTTGCGTGGGGACATCCCCATTCAGGGCCTCCGCTTGACATCGTAGTTGAAACTGAATCTGAAACCAGACAGACAACCAGGCTGCTCCAGACAGACGAGACAGCAGTTCTAAGACGGGCTGCGCTCTTCCAGCGTTCTCTCATGGCACTGGAGCTTCCGCCACTAATAAGAACTTGGTGGGGATAAGCGACCATCAGCCAGCATTCAGAAGAAGCTCATCTGAGCGCACATTTCAGATGCACAGGGTATAATAATTGCGAGATTTGGCTTTCAAGATGTCAGAACAGAAGAGAAAAGAGTGCTTGAAAGGTCCCACCGCGAAAGGCCCAGAAAGGAAATGTCCTCCAGTGTACCGTTGCCTTCCATCCAAGTTGAACCAAGCCAGCCAGAAGTAGAGAAAAACATTAATTTATCACGTTTCAACTGCAGCGAAAACTAAAAATCTTCTCCTACTTAATCGAACTCATCGATGTCCTCGTGCTCCTCCTCCTCATGCGCGTCTTTTGGTACGATATAGGCCGCTGGGTAGAGTAGAACGAGGTCGTCGACCGGTTTTCCCGTATCAGGCACCTCATCGGCCAGTGAGATCCGAGCTGCTGTCCTGAAGATGAAACTTTACTCCTAATTGTGAAACCTCCAACGGACCTCATTGAGTCGCGGATCCAGCTGAACAGGAAGAAAAACGTGAGGATGGTGATATGTCCAATAACGGGTCCGTAGTAGAGGACTTCTCGGTATACGCTATACTTTTCTTGTGCTAAAAGGGAAGGCTAGCGTTCTATGGATCCGAAAGCACTTACTGTCGCAGAAGTCATCAATGTACTGTTCGGCACAGCTGCAGCGGGTGACGTTGTAGTCGCCGGTGACAGTGTCCACGTAACATCCTCCATATTTGCACGGATTCCGGCGGTTATCGAACCTCTCAAATTCTTCGTCGTAGTTGCAATCTTGGATCACTGGAACGGGACAGGTCAGATACAGTTTTTAAGTGGTATGGATCATATTGGGGAGGGTAAATATGAGTGGACTGGAGAAGAACTTACCAACGCTAATGCGGGAGATGTACTCCGCTTGCTCAGTTAGCACGTGGCAATCGAACGAGTTATTGTGGAAACTTTGGAGGAAGTAACCTTCTAGTGAGTAGTCCTCCCTCATGACGAAGCTGAAAAATCTCTCTTTTTCACTGAAAATTTGTATCAGATAGCAATTACTGGCTGGCGGCCTCCTTTCCAAAGGTCGAGGACCACATCACCGCGGAAGGGGCGTATGTATCCGGGAGGTCGGAGTCGGAGGTGTTCGGACGCGGCGGCTCCCAGACGCTTCCATCCAGGGAGCAGTTGTTAGGCACCAACGGGATCCGCTCCTTCTCGATGAGTTCGAACGCGTCGCACTTCAGAACGACCGGATAGCCAAGTGGCACGTAGACGATCCGCATGTCCAGAGGAACCGGTTTCTCATCGAGAAGGCAAGAACTTCGAGGCTCTGAAATGTGGACAGGCGTTAGGCAGAACAGGAAGGATGAAACTGACCGAAAGCATAAGGTTTTGGAGGAATTGGATTAGCCGTCGTAACCTTAATATGTTGCGATATTGATATGACATCGTATTGAGCGTCAGCGCTCCAAGCGAGGAAGGCGATAGCCAGCAGCCACGAAGCGATCATTGCACACCGACCAATCGGGGTTAAGAAGTCGCAGGAAGTGTGACGCAGGATGGTCGAAGCTGTCTCATTGGCTGCTCCAGACAGACGAGGCACCAGTTCTGAGACGGACTGGACTTTGCTCCTCTCTTTGCGTGGGGACATCCCCATTCAGGGCCTCCGCTTGACATCGTAGTTGAAACTGAATCTGAAACCAAGTGATGATGAGATTCACAAACACGTACGCTGGCGACAAAAAGGCAAAACGTATCTACTTGACAAAGCTCTTGACAGTACACTGGCAACTGACGTAATCACCAACTGGTATAGCCTAGCGTGACTAGCCACTAATCCCTATTGCCTACTAGCCACTAATCCCTATTTTTGTCCCCATCCCAAATTCCTATTTTTGTTGAAGACAAAATTCCTTACAGCAGTGCTATAAAGCCACAACCTGGTTACGGTATTTTACAGGCTTCCCTCAATTTTGGGATGGTGTCCAAGAGGCGAAGGTTATTGATTGAAATGGTTGCCAATTGAAAACCTAAAAGGCTCGAAAACAATCCATAGTTCTGCAGTTAAATGCTCAGGACACAGGAGGTACCTGACCAAATATATCCCAGCTTCCAGGAAGTAGAATAGAAGAAGGACACAATCGTAGAAAAGTTTAATTAATCAGCTAAAAGCCTTGTTCACAGGAGAATTTATTATACCATCGTCAGGCAAGAACGTCTACTGAGCAGGCTGGGCAAGCAGGGGAAGAACCATCATGGGATTGGCGGCACCTTGCTGGAACAACTTCTGCGGGCACACATCACTTGTACTGGCCTTTGCAGTGACGAAGACGATCTTGTCGACCTTGGCTCCTCCATTCTGACGCACGATGTCAACGTTCAGATTCTGTCCGGGTTCGATGAACGCGTACACGGGGTTGACTCTGTACAGGTTGTTGTCGGAGCACTTCACCTTGATAGCTTGACGATCCCCGGAGGTGTTCGAAAGGGTGATCTTCTGAAGACCACCGTTCGAGGTCCAGCGAAGCTCTCCAGGTTCCATCTTGAATTCCTTGGCAGAGTCTGAAAGGCGAATTTAAAACAGCGCAGTGGCATGTATCATCGGGAAGACAAATTAAGCAGCGCACAACATCAAAAGTGACAAGCATGCATTTTATTCCTCAAAGGAATTGTCGTCTCCACCTTCTTTGCTACGCTTGTCCAACCTCGTACGAAGTCTCTCGTAGAAGGAGATGTTTGGGTACAGGTGTCGCATGAGCTGCACCTCCAAGGGAGTCAGCTTGAAGTCGCACGCATCTGAAAACCCACCAAAAGCGTGCAGGCAAACAAAGCGACATGGACAGTTCTATTGTGAATGTCGCATTTTACTCACCCGTCTTAGTAGACTTCACGCTGGGGGCATCTTTCTTCGCGCCAGAGCATTCCTCCTTTTGGCTTTGCGTGACGCACATCTTCTGGCTGCTCTAGAAGATTGGACTTGTTAACACCCATTGAAGCAGATGAAAACCCACCTCTTCCTTCTTGTCTACCTTATTGCTGTTGACGTCGATGGCCTGGTTGGAATCAATAGGCTTCTGATCCTTAGGATCCAAAGCTCCAATCACAGGAGCAATGGGAGGAAGCCCAACGACGGGCTGCTCCTTCTTGCTCTTCTTTCCTTTGCGCGACGACTTGCGTGAAGACTTATTAGACTTCGACGATTTCGACGACTTCGAGGATTTGGAAGACTTACCAGATCGTGCCGACTTAGAACGGCTCGACTGTAAAAGAAACATGTAAAGAATGTAGAGCCATCAAACCACTCACCTTGGTTCCCTTCTTCCCAGAGCGAGATGACTTCGCACTCTTCGATCCAGTCTTCCGTTTCTGTCCACTGCGACGAGACTTCGATCCGTGAGGGCGTGCTTTACTCCCGTGGGGCTTAGGCGGCACTCGCTTCTTACCACAGCCGGCGAGGAGGAAGACTCCAAGGAAGAACGGGAACACTCCGGCAAAGAGCATCTGAGTGCTTACATGGGCGAGGCCCAATGTAGCTAGAATCATGGCGAGGGCGGCAGCTATAGCTCCGGGTCGACGAGCTTCTTGCTGGAGTAGTGGGGGTTGTTGTGCCGGCGAGGGTCCAGGCGGTGGACAGCTAGATCCAAGCGATACGCGACCACAAGTGGACCGTGCGCTGCTCGCTGGATGCTTTTATGCAGTCATTCCAGACAGTCTGCACAGTGTGTCTCGCTGGGATATTTTGCAGCATGTTCGTCCATGGTGCGGAGCAGAGAAGCGTCCGTCTGGTGGATCCCTGAGAGGTACAGTACTACAAAGATTCTCCGAAGAAACCATCGCGAAGAACGCACCACGTCAACATCATCATCACACCATAGAAAACACTCTCAATTGGTGATATTCAATCTGAAGGATAGAGCGGTTGCCTTGTGATCAAATGTTGCCTTTTTTCCTATATTTCAAGGCTAATTGTAAGGACTTACAAGACCTACACAGGCACAAGCAATGCCCAAAATATGCGGACAGGGTAGCAAGCATAATCACGAGAACGTGGGAGCACAAAGGACAAATATTCATAACAGGGACTGCATTAACAACAAACAGTCAGGTAGACAACAAAGAATTGACCATCCCCAACCTGGAGTCCGTCGGTGGTAGAGCTGTTTCCTACGGTGCTGCAATCCAACGGGTGATTTCGCCCTTCTCGTTGAATTTGAAGCTGACCGGGATTTCGTATTTCGCGATAAGTCTCCTGTTGGACGGATGGGTAAGAGCTTTCTTCTTCACCTGAATAAGACCAATTAGCTCGTTATACCAAGCGGTACTTACGTCTTGGAAACTCTTCTCAATGACTTTGCGCGCATCTTCTGCAGGGGCCTTCTCCTGGTTCTTTTCCTTCTTTCTTGTGATGCCACCGTCTTGAGCATGCGCGGGCTTCATCATCCAGGGAATGTTCTTCTTGAATGCGGCCTGGCGACGTTCCAGCTCATCGTCCAGATCATAAACGAGGTATTGATCGGCAGAGTGCAGCGTTCTCTGTGGAAAACAGTTAAAATTGAAATGGAGCGGTTCTTACCAATTTATATGCACCCGTGTCGTCGGCCTTGGAAATCTTCAGGAGTCCAATGATCGACTCCATCGGCAGCTCTTGCTTCAGCGTGTGGTCCAGAATTCCGGGAGAGAGCTTCGTGAAGAAATCGAGTGACGGGTTGATGGGCACATCCATGAACTTGGTGCCGATTGAGTCGGGCAAATCGTTCTTCAGCTTCTTCCGGTTTAGCTTCGACTTCGGTGGAACGTTAGTCGTCATGCTGAAATTAGGGTTGTGAGGGAACATGAAACTTCACGCGGAGAGGACGCCCTCAAACTAGCACACTACAGTAACCGCGGCAGTAACAATAAATAGGAACAACTCTTATATGTAAGGCTGTCTGAATGAACAGGGGAAAACGGTCATATGAGCTGTAGTTCAAGAGCTGTGTAAGAAATCAAGACATGATCGCCACCGTAGTACGCTCATATACCTTCTTGAACCGATTTCAGCATGCCGAAGCACTAACTAGGACAGAATTCATTTAAAAAGTCATAACTTGAGCGTTTGAGTTTATTTTGTTGAACCGCCACTTAAACAATTTAGCGACTCAAATGGAGATTCCAGTCTCCACATTGGATCATTTTCTGGCATCGAGACATATTTTTCAGGCAGATTCTCCGCACAAAGGAGGTGACGCACAAAGCAAAGTAGGCAAAACCACGAAAAGTCGTTGTCAAAATAGGGCGAGCCCACCCGAATCCCTTCATCGCTTCACCCTCCGGTCTCGCAACGACAGACTTGCGCTCCTCTCTCCCTCGCACTATAGTTTGGCGGTCCCGTCTGAGGAGCTCTCAAGCTGCCAGTCCGTCTTCTTTGGTCGCAATCGGTATCGAGGAGATGGACGACTCTCTGGAAACGGTGAACGTGGAATCGAGTGCGCAAGTGGAGTCGATGTCCGAAAGCCAGACGGAGTATGCGTCCGGCACGCCGGCAGCCACCATCCAAGCGGAGGTCGACTCGTCGGTGGAGCAGATAACCGAAGCCGAAGAGGAGGAGGTCGAGGAGATGGACGACACCGAGGGCGTCATGGTCTCCAACGCCGCGCTGGACTCCACGCTGCTCAGCTCCATGAGCACAGCGGTCATTCCGTGGGAGAACGCCCTTCCGGATGACATGGCCGACGTCCGCGACATTACGTTCTCCGGAGTGTGGTCTCTCTCGTCTTGCAAGATCGGTAAGTCTGCAGTCTTCTTTCGTTTTTCTATCAAATTTAGATGGCTATGGAATAACGCAGCTCCTTGACGAACACGTCGACCAATACTGGCAGAGTGACGGACCCCAGCCGCACCAGATTACTGTTGAGTTCCAAACGTTAACGGATATCGTTTGTGTACTGCTCTATCTTGACTTCAAAACCGATGAATCTTATACGCCCAGCAGGTAAGCCCAAGCGGAAAATGGAACCTATTTGATGGACATTATTTCAGAGTCTCAGTACAACTTGGCTCGTCAATCCTGGATTTCGATGAAGGACGGATATTCAATTTCTCTGAACCCATGGGATGGCAGGTTCTGGACCTCCGAGATTCTTCACAATCGCAGAAGCCAGCTCAAGCCTTTGCCCTGCAGCTGCAAGTGATGCAGAACCATCAAAATGGACGGGACACCCATATCAGGTATTCAGTGTCAAGCTTCTTGTAAGCCATCTTGCTTGTTTAGACACATGAAGATCATCGGACCCGGTCGCACGGGACTTTATGATCCTGTAGAGGGTGTGACTGCGATGAGGGAAGACTTCCTGGAAGGCTACCACAAAGCACACAGTCGCTACGGCATGTTCCACGACTGGGAATGGATCGAGAAGCCTTCTTCTGCGGATTTCGGGTTTGGCTTATCTTTGCGTTAAAGATTGCGGAATCTCTAAAGACCTTGTGTATATATTGCCTGTACCATTTGAATTATATAAATCGACGCACTCCCCTAAACGTTCGCCGCGCAAAGTTCAAACATCGGGACACGTTTTAAGTTCATTATTTTATTTTTTTTATATCTGTGTGTCATACATTCTGGGCACCATCGTCATCTCCGTAATTATAATCTCTATACATCCGAACAATCATCTCGAGCGAGTCGTGCCCGCGAGAAGAAGCAAACAAGGGCACTTGGGGTAAGGGAGCTGATGACTAGAGTAACAGAGGAGGAAACAAAGGGGGCACTCGGAGTTGGGACGGTTGCGGTTACTTCAATTATGCACAAAAATAGAGAACAACAAAGGAACAAACAGTCGATTGAGCACTTCTCGTCTTCGCAGGATCAATAAATATACAAAATTTGGTGGCAATGCGTGAGATACTTCATTCTTCGTCGTCTTCATTAAGGTCGCTGAAAAGGGCACTGGTTCAGATTGGACTCGACGACTGGGTTACGGTACTTACATGTTGATGTTCTCGCTATCGTGCTCCTCGTCGTCATAGTCGTCTTTCGAGATCTGGAGCTCGTACTCGACGGCGCAGAAGCGGTCCCAGTCGGAGATCTCGCGATCTTCGTTCTAGAAGAGGAGGTAGGTGGGAGGGTCGGGGTACGGTAGTTACCTGGAGGTAGGCGCGCTCGCCTTCTGAGGACTCCTGCTCGCAGTACTTGTTCATGTTGACGAACGTGTTGATGAACCTGTGCGCGAGGCCGCACTTCTTGAGGTCCCTGAGCGTGACGCGGTTCGGCTCCGCGGGAGACACGAGGTCAAGGAGCTGAAAGAGACGGTAAGAGCATGTCATTCAGAGTGATTTTAAGGAGTTTATATTTTCAGGTCCTCGAGAGCCACTTACGTTGCAGACGACGTCGTCGAAACTCATGGTCTCGTAGCCGGCGTGGAGCATCTTGGCCTCGAGGTCGTCGTAGAAGTACTGCATTTCGTAGAGGGAGATGACGCCGTCGCCGTCCAGGTCCAAGCAGCGGAACCAGTACTCGATGCTCGTCGGGTTCCGCTTGTCCTCCTCGGCCAGGATGAAGGCGACGAAGTCGGAGAAGCCGATCGTCTGCAGAGGCTGTCGAGGCGCGCCTACGCGTGCGCCGAAGCCCCTGGTCACGGCTCCCGAGAAGATGCGGTCGATGATGCGGTTGGTGAGGCCACCTCCGGAGTAACCACGCATGTCCTCGCGGCTGATCACCATGTCGTGGTCCTGGTCCAGATCCCAGAACTTGCAGTAGATGACGTAGAAGTGCTCGTAGCTGAAGAAGTCAGTGATCTTGTTTATGTCCGCGGTGAATTCGATTTCGCGGATCGTCTGGAAGGAGGTACTCTTTTGACTATATTCATCTTCTTAGGACTCACGTCAAGAAGGTTGGACTTGCGGAGCTCGGCGGCGGTGATACGGCCGGTCCAGGAGCGGTTCACTGTCCAGAAGATACGCGCGATGACCGTGTCGATGTAGGAGCGGTGGAAGACGGGCGTGTCGGCCAGGAAGCTTAGGCCGGGGTGCGTGTCGATCAAGTCCTTGATCATCGCGGTGAAGTCGTCGTGCACCAAGTAGGAGCGCACGTTCGACGAGGAGAACTTGTTACAGTCGCCGGCGGCCAGTGTGAAGACGAAGCGACTCGCCTCGTCGTTCGCTTTCGCCGTCATCCTGAAGCGAAAGGACCGTTTTAGGGAGGGGAATGGATCTTGTAGGGAAGGAGAACGACAGTGACTCTAGCCACTTTAACTAGAACTTTGGCCCACAGGTATACCCGAATCGTTTAAGGAGTGTATAAGATCCATCAGGTCACCCAATAGAGTACAAGGACTCACTCTCTCCAGAAGGTGGCGAAGTTGTTGAAGGTGATCGGCGGGAGCTCGTCGTCGAAGGTCGTGTAGTGGGGATGGTTGGCGGCGCGGGCGACGGCGTCGAACAGGGGACGTTTCCAGTAGAGCGGCACGTTTATCGCCTTGCAGACGTCGGCCAAGTCGCCCGACTTGAGCGCCGTGCCTGATGGAAGCGCGGAGAAGGCCTGCTGCACCCGGCGCAGCGCGGAGTCGTTCTCGGAGCGCGGAATCGGTTTTCCGTGAGGGAAGTGGAATCTGAAGAGGAGTTTGAGTGTGAAAAAGCAGATTCCCGCGCTCACCTGGGGATATTGGCGAGTTTTCCGGCGATCTGGGCCACCTTCGGGTCCCGCAAGGACGCCTCTACAGAGTCGAACTTCTGGAGGGCGGCTTTGCTGGGTGGCGGGGCTTGAAGCTTAATGGGGGTGTACTCCTTCTCGACGGGCACCCGAGGGCTCGGCGTCGTCTCCAGTACCTTGAGGAGGTTGGATTCGGTGGCGGCCGCATCGCTCGTATGCGCGTTCCATGAGGCGTTCTAAAGATACGGTATGAGGGTGGCCGAGGAGGTGTGCGATGAGGGTTTTGGATTGGGTGATGCTTCGCCTGGAGTCCAGGACTCCTCCAAGATCATTCCCAATCCAAGGACCACTTTGTATGTTAGGGTTAGTGGGTTAAGGGGAGATGTACCAGCAGGAAAAGGGACTTCAGCTCGACGCTGTGTCCATAGAAGCCTCTTCGGTTCCGCGGGACGAGAAAGTCGCGCACTAGTTGCGCGACAAGGGAAAACATAATAATTAAGGCGGAAGACGATCGACGCGCATCGATCGCAATCACTTTCGCCTCGGGCGAATCGGCGGATTAGGCGGCCGCCCGCAGGACGAGCATTACCTCGGGCGTAGGGTTCGTGCTCCGGCGCGTCCGATGCGTCTGGCCGTCGAAGACCTTCCGGACAAACGACTCGAAGAAGCGCGAGATGGAGTTGCTCCTCCGTCGGGGTTTCTCCTCCTTCTTGACCTTGTCTCCAGCCATGGGCGCCTTCTTGATCGCCTTCCGCTGCTTCCGGAACAGCACGAGGCAGTCGGAGGAGACGGCGTCCGGCGGCCTGGCCACCGACTTCTGCTGCTTCTTGGGCGAGGCCGGAAGTGCCTCCGGCTTTCTTAACTTCCACTTCTTGGACTCTTTGGCACAGGATTCGGTCTTCCGGCTCCAGGGAGCGGTTGTATTCAGCGTTGTGGTCTTGGTGGGTCTCTGAGGGGTGGAGGGCTGCGGGTCATCGGGGTCCTTCCACCCGTAGGCAGATTCCTTCCAGCCGGGAGCGCCTTCGGAGGTGGGGGTCGTGGAGACGGAGGAGCCGATTCCACTGGAGGAGGAGCTGCATACGGAGTCGTCCTCGGAGTGGGTCTCCGACTCGGCTCCGAGTTCACTGACCACTGAGGTCTGGGGCTGCAGGAGTCCGGGCACGGCTTCGTCTTCTTCGTCTTCGGTCACGACCAGCGGGAACCGAGCGAGGGACTTCCAGCGGCGGTGTCCTTCGACGTAGAGCCGGAACTGCTCGGCCGATTCGTTGAACTCCTCGAGGATCGGGTCGAACTCCTCGTCGAGGGTCGCGGTCGGGGGAGCCACTTGCTGTGGCGCGGCTACGGCGGTCATCGTTGTCGTCGCCGTCGTTGAGTTACGGTAGGGGAGGGAATGGGACGGGTTCGTAGAGGTTCGTAGAGATCGGATTGTTCGTTTCGCGGCTGCGGAGGGGAGTCAGCACGGCGGCGACATCCAGCTGCCGACGGCACACTACACACGGGGGAGAAGCGGAATCTCGGCGGAGCGTTCCACCAAAATCTGAAGTGGCTGGGTTGGCAGATCGCGAATGGATAGGGAAGGGCCACGACCGGAACGGTGAGTCAGCGCTGACGCGGCCGCTGACGTTTAACGGGCTAGAGATGTGGACGAAAGCGGACTATGGTCGAATCGATTCGAACAGATTGAAAGCGAAAACATGCGGTTTCAGCTGATCTGTGTTCTAGGCCTAAGATTCTCGATATTCTAAGGGAAATGAAGTCTAATATAGCCAAGGAACTGAATGGAACATGGCTCGTAGTTGTCAGATCTTTGTGGCTCGTATTTGCACGACACGTTTAACGGGCTGTAACACGCCTGGCGCGCGACGACGATTTCGCGGAACCATAAAACGGGGAAGTTTTGGTCATGCGGAGAGGCGGAAGGGGAAGTTTAATCGAATAAAAACATTGTTGGTTTCATAAAAACACTAAAAGGGCCTTCGAATACAGTAGTTTACCCTATAGATTCCAGATCATTCCACAGTAAACAGTTCTGCCCACCTTTAAGCTTCTAAAGTATTTTACCCTTTGGAGTGCTCCATTGTAAACACTATCGCTTTGTAAACAAGATGTAGATTAAAACGTGCGTTTTAGAAAGTAATATAGCTCTAATGCACTAAAGGATTCGTGCCAGGTGTCAATTCCAAAGCCTTAAGATGCGCGAACCATAAAACGGAAAAGTTCCAGTCACGTGTCGAGGGAGGACTCGCGCGGACGCCTTCCGAAAGCGCTTCTCTGCGTCATAAAACGGACAAAACGTCGGCGGCAAACATGGAAACCATGTGAGGAATCCGGCGGCTATGGAGTCCTTTGTGGTTATCATCGCCGGACACCCCCGCGAACGGAGATGTACACGCGTAAACAGCGGAAAACAGGCAATTTGGTGCTAAGTTCGTAATCCGATTACAAGGCGCCCTGCAAGAATCTGATTCGATTATTTATGTTCTGCGGAGAGGAGCCGGGCGAGGGGCAAACAGATAAGCGCTGCGGCGAGAGAGGTTCTCTCGAGGAGGCGCGGAACCGGCCGGCGGAAGCTGAAGGGGCAGCGGGGAGTTCGGGTTAGGTTGGAAGCGAAGTTTCCGTGCAAATTATGGAAAAGGGGAGGCGTTTTGAGGATTTGCACTAATCAAGGAACTGAGAAGGCTATCTAAGGCCTTGTACTAACAGAGAACCATCCCTACTTTGAGAACCCGCACCGCTCCTTCCAGCCATCGTGTCCCGTCGCCATAAAAAGTAAAAAAAAGAAGTTAAAAAAACTGGGAAGAGTTGCGAAGTCGGAAACGGACGTCTCACGAGCGTCTGCAGACCCAGCAGGTCGCGACGGAAAGTGCATCGATTACTAAGAGAGGAATTCGGTCGTCGCGTCAAGGTACACACTCGCCGAGAAGCGCACCGGAGCGCCTAGAGAACAGATCAAGAGCAAACGGTTACTCAGCCGCGGCGGCCCCGTCGTCAAACCAAAGTAAACACTCTTGTTCTCAGCCGCTGGCTTCTTCGCTCCACCTCGCCTGCTGGGGCCACCCAAAAACGACGAAGGAGATAAGGCAGACCTGCTCTCTGCTGGTCGATTCGCCTTGGCTGCCCCGCGAAGACAATTGCGCCGCTTATCGCCAACCCCGCCGCTGATTTGAAAGTTCTCCGCTCGGCACAGCTGATCGTCTTAGGGCCCGGAGAAGTGCGTCAGAGTCGACTGCAGAGTGCAGATGGGTTTCGGGTTTGGAAGGGTCTGGAATCTACGATCCGAGCCGGTTCTATTTTCCTTTTTTGCTTACAGGCATGGAAAGAACTATGCGAATGATCTGCACTCATCTGGAACCTAATAGGATTGACGTTCACCGAGCGCCGCACGATTACCGTAATCTCCACCTCCGGGGAACACACATTCCGCGCTAATCGTTCGACGACGTGCTTCGTTGAGCGAAAAAACACGAGAACATCTTCTGCGGGCGCGAAAAAACGAACTGGAGCGGAGAGGCACTTCGCCGGGCTCTCGAGGGGGATTCGCGCGCTATCGCTGCTTCTCGGTCGCTTTTCCCACATGTGCGGAAGTTTATTGTACACAGAAAAAGGGGCGGAGGGGAGAAGAAGGGAAGGAACGTGCGAACTTGGGGGAAAAAGTGGCAATAAATCAGAAGGATTGCAAAAAGCAAGTAGTGGATCAATCTCTGATCTACCGTAGTCGATCAGCGCCAGATCAGGGACTTTTGCGACGTCTCTGCCTCTCGCATCAGACCTCTCTGACCAGGCGGTCGTGCATGAATGAGGCATTTTCCCTTTGGAGCAGCAGGGTTTAGCTTTTGCAGACATAGACGTAGACTTGCAGACATGCAGATATAGTCTTGCTAGACACGGGGAGCAGACAGACATATGTGGACTTGAGACGTAGACACAGACCTAAGGACTTTTGCATGTGGGAGCGTCCAGCTTCTTTCACCGATCTTAGGTCACTCCTACCTCCAATTCCAGAACCTGCGGTCTCGTTATACACACAGTCAAGGGGAGGGAGAGGGCAAAAACGAAACGAACGCGCGAACGCGATCGGGAGGGACCGCGAGGGACGCACGAAACTCGATAAAGTGGCAAGCGAGCGGCGCTCCAAGATCCGATTGCAACAGGTGTCCGCGAAAAGGGCCGATCGTGTGGCCGGCGGTGGTCAACAACCCCAGCGGCGGTCAATGGTCGGAGAAGCGGAGGCTGGCGCGAAGCCAGCGCGAATATGCAAATGAGCGGGCGAAGGTGGACGAGCAAGGAAGCATTGCGCGATCGTGGAGGGCGATTAGGCGACCGTACGTCGGCGGAAGACGGATGGCCGTCGAGCCAAGGGGCGCGTGCCGCGGGATGGGTTTGTTGACGGTGCCAGGTTTGCTCGCTGAGGTCAGAGGCGAGGCCGATCAGCGCGGTGATAAGAGAGAGGGAGTAAGTATTGCGGGGCAGTAATTAGAAGAGAAGCAGGAAAGTTCACAGGTTCAGAGCGCAGGAGGTTCTTTTCAAGCCTTGCTTTGGCCACCACTAGTATTTGCATGTTTACGAATCGCACAAAAGGGCGATGTTTGGATAGAGATTGCCAGAGATTAGCGACTGTTGCGGGTTTGCTCAGGTCAAAGGGTCAACGTGCTGATAAGCCCTAGATTGATGAATCTCAAAAGAACACATTCGAAGGAATCTCGCCTATTGAAACCACACAGAAGGTCGTTCAGAAGTTGGTCGGTCTTACAACTGTGCCAGGCTTACTGAGGTCCAAGGTGATAAGCCATAAGCCCTTGGGGATTAATTAATGTTAAATGGAGGCAGTTGTTTTAAATTTTGCCGCGCTTTTCCGCTTCAAACTTCGATGCTGTGTACATTCAGCCAAGGATACAATGACCAGCTCCACTAGTGTTTTTGTGGACTCTAATCAGCCGAAGGTAACGTCTATGACCGTAAAAACGCGGTAAACACAGAAATTCGGAGAATCACAGCGCACTGGGCACTCCCTAGTAGTCCCACGGTCGTCTTTTGGCCTATGATCGCTGGAGATCGGCAGCCATATCGTAGGTGATGATACTCTACGGCGCGCACCCCAAATAAGCAATCAAAGCCGCCTAACGGTGGGAATGCTTCCAGCGCCACAAAAGGCGCGAACGTGATTTGCACACGCTTTTTCCGAAGGAGCACGCTGGGTTCCGCATTGGGCTTTTACGTCAAACGGCGCCAATTAGTGCGTTCTGTCACCGACGCGGCGATGAGAGGACAACGGCTCCGCGGAGGCGCTTATTACGCGCAAAACGAATTAGGGCGAACCACGAGGCACTAGGGGCTGATGAGCTCGGTTGCGTGTCCTTGAGGCTTTTTTGTCCGCATGGATCTTAGGCGAATATGTTGGTTAAGGTGGATCTAAACGGTTCGGTCTTTTCAATGGAGTCAGTAAAGATCTTATCGAAAACAGAGTGCGAATCTGCGGCAGATAAAACAAATAAAAAACCCTTTGATTTTACCAAAAAGAAGCTCATAAAAAAGACATTAAGCTACAAATTCGATCCTACCTGACTCGACAGGCTGCAACCTATTGCTTCTTAGCACAACTTCCGTGGCGTAAATACTCATAGTGGCATCACGTCAATCACTTGAGCCATCAAAACAGAGTGTCAAGCATAGTTTCATCACCCAATTGACTAGTGCAGATCTGTAGGTATTCTCAATGTCAGTTTTGTGACATGAAGCTGCTTCGGAAAGGATTGCAACGAACTAAGAAAGGAAGAAAAGACTCCTTAGAGCAGGTAAGTAGGCTCTAGGACAGAAAAACTCAAGTCACTCTGATTCACTCTGATAATGAAAGCCCTCTATTTATAGAAATCATAAGGCAACGAAAACAGAAGATCGATTTAGGAATCAAGTGATCAAGCTTGAAATCCTAAACGAAGAAAACGCCATTTCTATGATAGGGTCGATTTATCCTTGAAAAAAAAAACACATACGTTCACAATAAGATGATAAAGGAAGAGAAAAAGACGCTTCTGACCTGGCGAACAGGTCCTTAGATCCTTAGAACACAGATAACCCAAGGAACGGACTGATTAGGACGAGCCAGAGCGAATTAAAACAATCACGCGGCACTCCTCTAGATGAGCCGCGCGCGCTCCATTAATCAGATCGGTTCCCAGCGTCTTCCGGGCTCCTCTGGGACCCTCTGCGTTTGTTTTGGCACGGGGAGACGAAAACAAATCGGTGATAAGCGTCGGTAATTGAACTAATGGACAAACAGTCCGTGTCGAGGGGAAGTAGGCGAGCGGTGTTCGTTGGATTAGGAGAGGCGCCGCCCTGGGAGTGCACTTCTCCGTTCCCATCGCCTCGCCGCGTGACGTACGCAGGTGCCAATTCGCCGTTTTTCCGCGAATCGCGCCAAAGGTGCCATTAGAGAGTGCGGACGAGGCCACAATTGTGGTAATGGGGGCGCGTGGGCTCGGAAGACGCTGCTGCTGGGAACGGTTGGGCGGGCGAGCCTCGCGCACTCACACGTAACGTGCTCATTAGGCCGAGGCGCCATTTGCGCGCCGAGCAGAACCGGTCCTCGTGACGGCCGCCAGAGTGCGGAGGCCCGTTTTTTTGCAATCACAAACCGCTTTGTTCACTTATCAGCGCGCCGTAATCCCGTGCATCGTGTTCTACGCACGTTTAGGCGTAAATATCCCTGAATGGCGGAGGTCCTCCAAGCCTCGGATCCCCGCTGCTCCTTGCACCTATGCCCGCAGGGCCCTAAAGTCGTAAAAGCAGCTCGCAACTCTTTTACGATCTACTGCTCTTGGACTCCTCCTTGGCCGCTCTTTGGCCCTTCCATTGAGTCATCGTGACACCTCCGGAGACGGGGCGATAAGAAGAGCCTGCAGGGACTTAAGCCGCCTCCCTGCAGAGCATTGTTCTGCCTGACGCAAGAAGTTTACGATCGCCCCATCGGAGCAGAGATAAGCGCTGGAGGTCGGCGAGCAAAGGGAGGCGACAGAGCGTTGCAGGACCCGGACCCAGAAGGCCAAACTTTGACCTACTGAATCCCCTTTTTAGAGTCAATTACAGTACTTTAAGACGCGGTTCTTGGGTGGACATGGAGGGGACGCCTCAGAAAGGGTTAAAAAGCCCCAAATGCTTTGAGCTTTCAGAGCTAAAAGTTTCAAAAGGCAATAAAAAACGAGCTTTTCCCTCCTGACCCTTCTAGGCGATCAGAGGTGATCGGGAACGGCGGAAGGCGGCGACGCGAACCGGTCGACACGGACGTCTCGACTGACGTCCGAGCGCTGATATCACAACACACAATAAATCAGAATGCATTTTGCGTCGATCGACTGGAGGGCTTTTAAAAAGGGCCACTTTATGGCCGCCGAAGGTGCTTCCGTCGGCTCCGGCGCTGCGACGTCACGCGGCGCTTCTAATTGAAGACGACGTTTCTTTTAAGGGGGGGGGGGCGAAAGGTTGCGGACGGGAAAAGAAAAACGTGGCAAGAGCAAACTGCTAATAGCCGACTTGAAGTGTAGGGAAATGAGTCCATCTTGAAGGTCCATGAGTGACCGAGATAGGGAAGGAGAATCGTATCCGGTTCGGAGAAGCTTTTAAAGGGAGTTTCTTAACTTTTGGTGTCGTAGAAGTGACGTAGTGCCTAGTACGTAGAAAATTACGTAATAAGCTTCTTCGAACCGGATACTATAGGCAAGGGCAAAGTTGAAAGGCTCATAAAACTTGAAACTCCTCAAACCTAAATAGGCTTGCTGTCAGCCCCTTGAGGACTTCCTTGACGGCACCGGAAGGGGAGGGCCACTTGGAGGAAATGAAAAAACGACTCCACGGGAGCCTGGAGAACTCGGGCATATGCTCTTAATGATGCGAGAGGCGAAGCGCAAAAAGTGGAAATTGAGACGAAACAGCTGTAGACGACGTCGACGCGTTTTTGTGTAAAGTAGCCGTTTCGGAGGGACGCTACAGGAGCGAGCGGGCGATGCGCCGTCGAACAAGAGATAGGGACAGGTGCGCGACAGCACAAATATTTGATTTTGATATTTCGGAGGGCCAGTTGCCGCGGGCTGAGGATCGCCGGGCACCGCTGGACATCCATCCCGACAGGTGTGGCGGTGGAGATTACGACGGAGCGGTCCGCCCTCCGCCAGAGCTTGTTCCGTCATCCTCCGAGGCCCTCGAGGTTCCGGCCGTCGAGAGTGTTTACAGATTCGGCGGCGGATTCGGGAGCGCTGGACAAGTCCGGGAGATGACGAATGGACGCCATTTATCAGCTTGTCACCTTGGGAACATCGCGTTCCAAAACAGAAAACGGATAAACAGCGCTAAAGGAGGAAGCCCGCCTGCAGGGGACTGGATTCGGGTGGGGATATAGGAGGGTTTAAGATAAGCAGAGGTGGATAGGACTTCTTGAAGATAGGTTAAGGCTACTGTCACTAATACTGTTTAAAAACGAGGCCATTTTCCTGCTGGATAGCGTAACCGGTAGGGTATTTGAACAGTATCCAGAAGGTCCAGGGTTCGATGCCCTTAGGGAGCACAACATTTTCTAATTGTGACTTTTTCTTTTACAGCTTTTTCTAGATGTTTTATGCCTCACTGAAGTAAAAAAATACTACATACGGGAATATTTGACCCCCGTAGTAGCGGAGTCCAACCTTATTGGGCTTCCAAATCTTTCTGAAGGAACAGCCTAAAGAAGGTAGCAGTGAAGAGGAAGAAGAAAAGCGTTAAAAACGGGACTGAGCGACATGGAGGGACCAGATTGGAACGGGAATCTGAATCGTCAATGTCTAATCTTGCTGATTAATCTCGTTGCAGATAACTGCAGATTGCGAGGTTAAGGAGAACGACAGGGATTAAGATGAAAAAGTGAGAAAAGATGAACAGATATCCTTAGGAAGAGCTAATATTCAGTGACCGCTTATCCCAAAGGTGATCTGAGAAACCGAGCTAACACAGGATGATCCTTAAATACTGTCAGGCAAAGTATCACCAAGGTCTAACACTCCAAACAAGATACAGGAACTAAGGAACAACCCTGGGATAGGATCTCGAAGGGCTTGGATTATTTGGAGAACATTCCTAGCCTGGAACGGCAGCCTAGAGCAAACATCGCCCCTCTACCGGCCTGCTCCGAGGACGACGACCTCCAAGAGGGCGTCGAGGATGCGCGGTAATTAATCCGAAGCGCGTTGCCATCTGGCGACGTCGGATGATTGATTGCGGAGCGAAACGCGTGGAAATGGAAATGTCGCGCGCTAAACGCTCGGAGCGCCATTTGACGACGTCAAAAGAGGAACGCGAATACCGTAATTGATGGATGACGATGTCGAGAGCGGGGACGTGCTTTTTCCGCCGCGAAATTAATGACCGCCCGGTGATTGGGCGCTCGAAAAAGTCGCATGTTCAAGGAGGAGGGGGGATTTACACATGAGAGGCTCCTGGGAGGGTCCACACTTCTCTGGGTTGAGTCAGCGTCCAGCGTGGGAGCGTGGACCATAAATGGAATCTGACAAATGTCAAGTATCAAAGCGCGAGGGACGAGAATGGAGTTCAAGCAGCACAGAACTAAGAAAACAATTCCCATACTGAGACGAGACGCGATGACGTCAAGGTCTGAATTAAGAATGGGGGACCCTGGCCAACAATAGAGGGTTGGAGGCCAGAGATGCCTAGATTTAGCGCCCAAGGAGGGCAGAGAGGGGGCAGAATTGGACAAGAAGATGCAAGAGACATTGCTGAAGTTCTCACCTATTCAGATTACGCCACAAGACTCATAAACTGTCTAAGAATATCATATACAGCACCCTTTCTTGTGAAGCACCCTTATAAAGCAAAATCAAGCTCCGCGACCTTCCTATGGCTCAGATTGCCCTTTTATAGCCTTCTAAACATCAAAATTAAACCAGAATAGGCTCGATATACACTAAGGAGTCCATATTAATCTCACTGGATCTAATAAGATCCATTCAAGACCTTCAAACATCTAACAGATCTTACCCCAAGAACGAAGGCTTTTTTTTGCAATTTCCACACGTCCAAAGCAGTTTCCAAGAACCGCGGTTTCCAAGAACCACTTCTGACGCCACTTCCATGAATGCCTTACATTCAGAAAGGTCGAGCGTCCAGAGACGCAAACATCTTCAAAGGTCGCGTGGCCATAGCCTTAATGAGAGTTCCTGGCGCGAGCGGCGAGAGACCATCGTCCACTCGGGCCCAATGCCCTCTCCGCGTTCGACGACCCTCCAAATTCATAATTCACGCGGGATTAAGGGGACACAAAGAGGACAGCCGCAAACAAAGCCATTTGGCCGGCGATTAGCATGCATTCTCGAGGAGCTTGTAAGGGCTTCTAGGGGTTCTAGGTTCGTTCCGATAATTGGAGAAGAACGGGTGATCTAGTGAGTGATTTCTTAGGGTGGCTAGAAGCGTGATAAACCTTGGATGGTGCTTAACCACGTTAGAGTCGCAAATGTCACATAGCCAAGCACAAAGACTGGGAAGAGAGCCACGTTTTTAGGATCCTAGGGCAGCCCCACATTACTAGGTTTCTTCAGCAGAGCAAAAAAGACTCCACACTAGTAATTACGTGGAGAGAGCTGGGGAAATGAGTTTCTAGGGTCGAGTGGTACCCAAAAAGCGCGCTTATTTCATATTTTCAGGGTTGGTCCGATAGGAATTTATAAAAAGTAGCTTAATGGCGTTAAAAAGCGATGAAAAAAGATCGTAATGAATTCTTTATCGAGAACAGCAGTTAATCACAGACCTATGAAAATGGCAGGTTTAAGGGATTCAGGATGCTTCTTGGTTGGCCAAAACCGCCAGATCAGGCAATGTCCCGAGCACCATTTTGGACCTACTTTTCCAGGGCACACTATTTTAGCATAGCCTTTCAAACTTCTATCCCAAAACCACATGTTAGTAGGTGGATCCTTCCAGCGCATAAATGAAGAAGCGTTTGAGGTACTAATTGTGGAAGACTCATAATTAGCCAGCATCTAAGCTCCTAAGTGCGTTCCAAAAATGAGAACAGCACTTCTAGGACGCAATTATGAAAGGCCAGGATCTGAGGGTAATGAGCTCCCAGGGTCGGGTGACCGCAAAAAGAAGCTTTCTTTTATTATTTTCGAGGGACGCGCTCCTTGACAAATGTATTTTCGTCGCCAGCAGACGAGTCACAATTTATGTCCCACGGCGTGAAGGCGGCTTTAATGGAAAACTCCGACGCCGAGATGTGTTTTGACCCTTGGCGCGTGGAAAGACGAGCTCGGAGGAGGCCGCTGGGCGTCTGAAGCCCTGATGACGTCGGACGGTTCCGACGTCCACGGAGCATTAATAATTCCGCATGGAATTCACGGACAATTGTCAGACGGAACAAACAACGCGCGGCAAGCTTTTGTTGGGGGAAATGTCGAAAAGTGGGAAACGTGGAGAAGGGGCCCGATTTGGCTTGAGTGCTCCTTTTGCATTCTCCTTGGACACGGAAGGTGGCCGTCCAGGTGGAATTCTGGAAGTAGGTGGGAAGGAAAGACTGGCAGACTTCTGAAAAGTGATTTGTTGAGCACGAGATCGATCTAGAAATAAGAAAGTGATATTCTGAGCAACTACCACTCGACCACGTAGATCTTCAGGACGACGTGATAAAATGTGATAAAACATTTAACCGTACTAAGCCACTAGTAGTCAACGTTTTTGACTCAATTGTCGTTTGGCAGATGAGCCCGTGTAAGCTCTTTGATTAGGTAATGGTTTTGGATCCATTATCCCCAAATTTATTAGCTTTGTGAGACTGCTAGAACGATCTGTTTTTAAAGGACGCCATTTTGATCTTACACTGATCACAATTAGAGGCGGTCCACCCTACTTGTCACCTTAGTAGACATAATTGAGTGGATGTAGGGCCTTGATGATGCCTTGAAAATAAATGCCTTGAAAGGCCAACATATTAGCCACGAAGGCATTGAAAACTAAAGGTCACAAAATGCCAAGAATCATGAAAGGACACAAAATTGTTCCGCATTCCGACGCTTGCTTTCCTGGTGCCATAAATTTGCTCCTATTTTAAAATTAGTACGTTCATTACTATTAGTCCTTAAAATGTCAAACCAACTAGAAACCAGGACATTAGTAGGGAGTTGTGGCCATGTCCTTGTGACGCAAGGGGAACTCTCCCCTGGCTTTGGGTCCAGAGATGAAAGGCCGAGATAAGGGGGTAATCTCGGGAAAAACGGAGCAAGAACGTGGAATTTCTGTGACATTCCCAGCAGAGTGCACTGGATGGATTGGGTGTTCGGTCTTCCGAGTATACCTTTCCTGGGGGATGCACTCCCTCCCATTGAGAGCTTTTCATTAAGGTCACGGAGAAGCCAAGAAAGAACAGTAAACAGGAATGGGGTTTTGGCAATCCGATACGATATGGTGGAATTTTCTGAGAATTGCGCGGGCGGGTGAAAAGGAGAAAGGAAGCCATTAAAGAGATAAAAATAGGAAACAGTTGGGTTTTGGGAATACGAGCAAAACGGTGGAAATGCGATTAGGGCACAGCTAAAAGAGAAGGTGAGGTAATAAGGAGAAGAGGGGCTTGAAGAAGAGTTGCAAGAACGTATGACATTCCCAAGCAGAGTTTGAAACATGGGATCCTTTTTGCAAGATCTCAAATGCTAAGCAGACAGGTGTTAGCAACCTCAGAGAGTTCTTATGCAATACTCAAGTTCAAACCAAGTGCTGCAGTGCACTAAAGTCGTCATTAACCGTCGCCTTCCCCTACCCCCTTATTAGGCGCCTTTCACGGAAGAAGAATGGGCCTTTGGAAACAAGACCGAATCACCGTGCACGGCTGCAATTTGCTGAGAATTTCGTTGCATTCCTTTAGAAATACATTTTTGGAATCATCGAACAACGTGCATTCGTTAACATAAGCAGGATTGGATAACAAATGACTCAAATCGTCCTTAGAATCTTGTTTTTTTTAAAAGTTTTTGCACTTTACCACTCATGCATGGAGTCCATGTTGATAAAAAATGGATCAGATTTCTCCATAGGAGGACGATGATCGAGTGTGCGGCGTTTAAAACCAAGACAAAGTCTCTGAGTGTCCCAAAGCGATGCAGGCAAGACTTGGTAGAAAAGTTTCAGCTGGGTAGCTGACTCTCCGAAAAGTTTCCTGCCAGCTTAAGTTCACGAGCAGAGCATCTCCAAGTGGGCATCAGATCGACTGAAACTCCTTTAAGACCAACTAACCCCTTAAAGTGTCCTACAACGATGTACCTGCAACTAGAGAATAAAAGGCCCATGTATTCATTAAGCGGCAGAGCGTGCCTAGAAGGTCCAAAAACCATCATCAGGAGAAAAATGGGGCTTCCTAAAGGTCAGAAATGTGCGTTATACGTGCACCCAGTCTGTTCACCCCCTCGAAGGTTAAACTGGGACACTGAAAAGACCACCCTTGTATGGTCCATTTGGAGACCGACCGCACAGCTCTTGCAAAACGCTGCAACGCTCTTTCCCACGGTGCAGAGTCGAGACAAAACACAGACAGAGACAGGCGCCTGCAGTCTCGTCTCGCCCTCCAAAACAAAAAAGGTCTCTGCAGCGCGGACGCTCTCCGGCGGGCGAAACGTGACAAACGGGGAGAGTTTCGGCGTCCCGACCCGAGACCCTAATTGGCGTTGTTTTCCGCGTCCTAAAGGTCGATCGCCCGCGAATTAGTTGAACCTAGAGCGTGTGGAACGCGTTTCTTCGGCCAGCTGGACAGCGCGGAGACCGGGAACGTCTCTCGGATTCGGCGTTCCGAATGACGAGAAGAAGGCGGCGGCGGAGGCGGAGAAACGTGTTTCGCCGACGAAAACACGCGATTATCATAAGCATATGCGGTGGGCTGGAATCGGAGATTCGGTTAGGAATGCGTTCCAAAGGAGAGACGCTTTTTGTCTCTCGGCGGCTTTGGAGATGCCGCTCCCCTCTGGGGTACGGTAGGCCGGAGGAATTCAAAGATTTCGACGCTGCATAAATATCACGGGGATTTGTTTGTTTTCGTCGGGGGAGACCTCTGGGAATGGGCAACAAACATGTCCACGAACCATTCATGGAAACAAGGAAACTTCGTTTCGGGAGATGTCCGCGGGGAGGAGGTGGTCCAGGTCCGATGTTGCCAACACCCTCGCCTGGCTGATTGGTTCTATTTTTGCCTTAGGCTGACGTGTTTATCTTCAGCCTCGCGCATTATTCATGAGAAGGCAGAGTTTCGCAGGAAATCAACAAAATCCACAAAGTAGAATGTCAGGGCCCGAGGGAGTGGCTTAGAATGGAGCCCAGCGAGGTTAGGAGCTTAGAAAAATTATGCTATATCCCAAAATAGCATCGATAAGCACCAACCGGAAACTCAGACAGTTTACGCCTCGGTGGTTAGCGCATTTGACCACCGCGCGGAGCCTCTCAGGTTCGAATCCCGCTTCAGCCCTTCCTTTTTCCTTCTCTTTTATAGAGCTGTTTTTGCCAATTTTGAGCATTTTTCTCTAATTTATCGATCAAGAGCGGAACCAGGGTCAAGATAACCGCAAAAAAGGACAAACCCGTCGCCGGACCAACCACAGAGTCTTAGAATGGAGCACAGCGAGGTTAGAAGCTCAGAAAAGCCATGATATGCCTAAAAAAGCATCAGTAAGTAGCGACCATATATGTTAAAACGGAAACTCACAATCAGACAGTTTAGTCCATTTGACCACCGGACGGAGCCTCTCAGGTTCGAATCCTGCCTCAGCCCTTCTTTTTTCTCTTTATTTATAGAGCTGTTTTTACCAATTTTGAGCATTTTTCTTTAATTTACCTACAAAAGCGGAACCAGGGTCAAGGCCCTACGGTGCCAGCTTAACGGAATTCGATTTGGAACAGGTAAAAGTGTGTTTATTATGCTCGGCGGGAAGCCGATCGGAAGAACTGGTCTTTGGCTCCGTGTTGTTATTGCTAGCGGGCTAAGGTTGTGAAGACAGATGCGAGCGTGCGGGATAGGAATTTCCTGGTCCGAGGATCTTCCGCAAACAGGAAGAAGAGGACGAGCGGAGGGCGACTAATTGGGAGTCAAACGCACTAGGGTGGCAAATGCAATAATTTATTAATTAGTGCAAGAGTTCGTTCTGAGGAGGTCTCGGGCTTTGACGAGGGAGATATGAATGGGGAACAAGAAGAACAGGCTCAAGAATGGAAGGAGGCAATCAAGTTCCTCAGGCTCCTTGAGAAAGTCACAGGAAGAAGGGGCCGAAGGCTGAGGTCTTCCAACCCCAGCTTCTAATGCAGGAAAGTCGATCTCGTCCAAGATAACAAGGGATCGGACTGGATTGGTCCACGGATTTCTCCCTAGGAGAGATTCCGACGCCGGAGAACCAGTTCATAGCATTCCTGGACAGTTCAAACATGCTATTTGCTAAGTCAACCAACTATAGAAGTACATCAGGATCTACAAAACCAATCTTAAATTCCCTACAGTACCCTCGAAATGCTTTTATATCGTTTTTGTTCCTTTGCACGGGCGCACGACGTGTTTTGCAGCCATCGCCGTCGGCTACAGAGCGCCCCTAATCTCTCGCTATTCACTCTGCATGTTCGGATTAATAGTTTCCGTCCACGCCAGGTTCCACAATACGCTTTTCAGCGCAAATTTGCCGAAGGAATTTGTCGAAAAACACATGGCTCAGGTGGAGCCGAAAACATGTTTACTTGGGGGAGCTTCAACCTCGGCGGTATAATCCGATCAACGGACCATCTGTGGTGAAAGTGGAGTTTGATGTGCGCAGAGCGCCGTTCTTTCTGTGCTCGACACTAGTAGCAAAAGGGCGAAGGGAACAATTTGATTATCTCGTCTCAAAAAAAGATACGCTCGAGCCGAGGATCGAACCAGTGGACTCCCGCCAGCTGATGATCTACCGGGTCGATGACCCTAAAAATGTCTTTACAAAACCGCAAAAGCGTGCAAAAGAAAAGGGAGAAATAATAATGTGATCTGCGAAGGTTCCAGGTAGGCATCGAACCTGCAAACTCCTCATGGTATTCCATGCTTTAACCAACCAGCTCCAGATTGAACCGAACATTCAGCCAAGGCTTAGGAGTCACGAAACACACATAAAAACATACATAAAAATCAAGCTCAGCTTTAGAACAAGTAGCACACGTCGCTAGTCAACCCAAAGATCCCGAATGTTGCAACAGGACCTCGCGAAAACACGACGCGACTCCGTTTTTCGAGAACGCCAACGCACGAAGACCGATGACCTAGATTAGCGTGACCTATGTCGGTCTCGCCTATCGAGGAAGGTGTTAGCCGCTGTCGGTAAGGAAAGAGCACGAACGAAGGAGCTCAAAGAATTCTATTTAGCCCTTTTCACAGTTTAGAATCAGGGCTAATGCTATGTTTAGAAAGGCCTTCCCCATGAGAAATAAAAAAACAAAGCTCCGGGCAGGCATCGAACCATAGGTCTTCTCACAGTAATCCGCACCTTTACGGGTTGCCAGCTACACGAACCTATAATGCTCAACCTTCTGGGCTCTGCTGGATGCATGGAAAGCAATGCGAGGACTAGTTTGGGCGGAGGGGTTTATGAATAGGAGAGGAAACAATTTCATGCTTAGGCACAGGTTCTTTATAGGCACGAAAAAAAGAAGCTCCTGGCAGGAATCGAACCAAAGGTCTCTTTGTGATAATCCGCATATACCTTGTGACAGTGGTAGCCTTACACAATTACACGAACCTAAAGTACCTCGAACAATCACACGAAACGTACAGATACTCAACGCCACAGAAACGCGCTCTGTGCGCTCCTCGAAGCACAGGAGGCTCCCCTAGGGTCTCCGACCTGTGCTGTGGAGCGGATTAGCCAGATCCTCGGGCGCCGAAAAAACGCATTCGCGTCCGTTTACGAGCAATTTATGGTATGCAAATCGGACGCGCCGATTTACGACGCGGCGACGCTTTGAAGCGAGCGCAACGCAACATTTCGCGCAAACCGTTAATCCGGAGGAGCGCCACAGAAGCGGCGTCCTTGGGGCTTAATGGCGACCGGTGCGAGGCCGCGTTGGCTTTTGACCGTGGCGAACATCCATCTCGCCAGAAATAGGCCAGAGATGAGGCGCGTTTCCCCCCGAGGACGCAGCACTCCATCACGGAGAGCGCGTGACGTTCGGTCCAGGGAGTCAAGCAGGGCCAAGAAGGGGGTCAAGGGACAAAGACCAACGCTGACTGTTCGGTCACCTACTAGAGATGGCTATGAGGGCCAACGCTGTAAAGGACCTGAAAGGGGCAGAAGGGTGTTAGTGGTTAGGGGCCTTTGTAGGAACCAAATTACGGTAGAAAGAAAAGGACCACCCACCTCGGAGAAGTCGAAGACGTCGTGGTGGCCGTTTGCCTTGTCGGAGTGCTTCGGAGAGCGATTGCCGATGTCGACCTGAAAGGTAGCATGTCAAGGGAATTCTGTGATCGTTGTAAGACCCATTCTCCTTGGGACCGAACCGAGTCGAAAGCTGGGGCTGATCGTTACGGGGTTATCGAATAATCTATCTCAGAGAGATACAGCAAATCGTTTTGAAACCCACTTACTTCGTTTCGAGAGATCGCTATTTCCATTTTTATTGCCCATTTGTTCTCCATTCCACTCGGGACCCACCCGCCACTCACCTGTATGACGTTCTTCGTGCGGTACACCGTCGACCGCGGCGACATCGGCGAGCGTGGAGAAGGCGCCGACTCTGGAGCCGATCCGTTCAGGACACAGGCGAGCTGGAGCAGATTCGGCGTGCCGGGACGCTTCTCCAGGGCGGAGATGCGGCTGGCGACGCTGCCCGAGGTGGGTGCTGGGAAGTTAGGCGCCGTGCTGATGGTGCGGTTCCCGCCGAGCCTTCCTGGGTAGGGTCCGTAGACGGCGGAACCCAATCCCGCGTTAAGGAGCTGCTCGCGGATGTTGTGCTTCGGCTTGGGGTGAGGCAGGCCTGAGAGGCTCTGGTACGTGGAGCTCGCCTGGCTGAGCGTGTCGGGACTCGGACTGTGAGGCTGCGGTGGCGGCGACGACGAGAAGATGTTGCCACGGCCGCCGAAGAAGTTGCGGCGCGCGGGAGGGCTGAAGGCTCCCAGCTCCCCGGTGGGGAAACGGCCGAGGCCCCGCGCGGGACGCCGCAGCTCCGCCATGGCGCTGTCCAGGTCGGAGAAGTTGGGCAGGGTGGAGAAGCCGTTCTGCTGGTAGGCCGCGCGGCGGGACGCGACGCTCTCCGTGGTCATGCGCCGCACGGGGGCTCCTGGCGAGAAGCCGTTCGAGTGGTGGTGTACTGAACCTGGAAAGGAGGTCATAATCTCTACTTCTGGGTGGGACTCGATCGTGGTGGGACCACCATAGAGGAGTGAACTGACCTTCTCTGCTGGTACCCGCGTCCACAGGCTCGTGGAGCTGCTCGAGGCGCTCAGCGGCAGTCAACGCTGACGGGATTCTGTTCACGGTAGGCGAGTCAGGACGACGTCGGACCGTGTCCATCCAGAAGTTGCTCAGCTCCTTCTTGACGACGGGGCGCCGGAGCTCTGGAGCTTCTTGGGCCTTCCGCTCCACGGCGGAGCCCAGCAGGCTGTTCCGGGACTCCATGTGCCCGGAGCTGGCGGACTTCTTCAGGAAGCCGCTGGGACTGGTGCGAGGCAGGGTCAAGGAGCCGTTGGTGGCGAAGGAGTGCGAGGGAGGCTCGTCGAGGCCGAGGTCATCCTTGGAGCCGAAGCGGTCCCGCATGGAGGAGAAGGTGGAGCGCCAGCCGTTCGTCGACTTCGACATCGCGTCGTCCAAGAAGGCGTCGAGGCTGGACACGTCGATCGGCTGGAAGCGGTGCTCCCGCGGGGGACTGGGCTCCCGACGCGGAGGAGGAGGTGTGTAGAGTGTGGACCGGTCGACCGGGTTACGGTAGACGGGAGAGGGTTGGGAGTAGCGGAGCGACGAGGGCTCGTAGAAGGAGGTGGAGAGGCTTGGAGGAGGGGCCTGGAAATGGTTAGGTTAACCCAGGCCTCCTTAGGTCTCGGATTTCAGAATCCGGGTCTAGAAGCCTACCTGGAAGGCGTTCTCCTCTCGCCGTTGGGGCTCGTAGAAGTACTCGTGCGCAGGCAGAGAGTGGGTCCGCTTTGGCGACGAGATCTCCACCAACGGGTACCCGGGTTTACTGTAGGTGATCCGCTCGACCTGGGGCCGTTCGGCGGTGAAGACGGGCGGTGGTGGCGACGCGAGAAGGCGGCGTTGGAGCGTCGCCGACGTGGAGAAGTAGTTCTGAACGGGACGTTTAGTAAAGCTGGGCTTTTTGTTGGAATCGCAGAGATATCGATTTTGTGTACGTTTGAAATGTCGATCTTGCGAGGATGTATCAATTTTTAATGGTCCTGAAGGCACCTCGGCGTCGCTAAGGCTAGGCTCATTACGAGACGGATTCTTTAGCTGCAAAAACGTTGTAGGCTCATACAGAAGAACACGTTTCTTAAAGCTGCATCTTAGAAACTCTCTTTTTGGGTTCTACGACACAGAGATCATCCGAATGACCGGATGACGGATCAGCTTCAAACTCGATTTCGACTGATTCAAAGTATATTTTTCCTTTCCAGTGCCTCTGATGGCTCCCACTTCTGATCATGAGTCAACAGGTCAAGCAGTAGGCCACGGACCCAAGCACCGGCCTTTAAAAGGTTTGTGATTGGAACAATAATAAGGGTAGCATTTGAATCCGTCCTCTGGAAGTCTTTCCAATGGCTTCCAACAAAGGCTTCGAATTATTTTTAGTGATCTTTGCTTTGACTTCATATTTTTTTCTCTCAAAAAGGCCCCCTATAAGAAACGAACATTTCAGTTTCAAGTACTTTTGAGTGATTATCATTTTTAGAGTCGAGGTCGGGAAGTCTTTTCTGTTTCCCCCTAGATCTCCTAGGTCATTCAAACACTGCTTCAAGAAGCTTACCCACAATAACAAAACTTAAAGAAGCACTGAAGCCTCGCAGGACCTGCCTTCAACCTATCTAATCCCACACTACCACCCTCTAAGCCCAAGTGCCTCCTTACCGGGTTCTGAGCGGGGCTGGTCCCGTGGAGAGGACGCCTAGTGGCGTAGTGCGGACTGGAAGGGTCGGGGAGCTGGTAGCTGGCCAGAAGGTCTTCGAGCTCCTTGTCGGCGGCGGAGCGCCACGCGGCCGCGGGCACGTCGTCGTGGTGCTCTTCTACCGTATACCGGCCCGGCGGGGCGGGCTCAAAGGCGCGCGCCTCGAAGGGCTGCGGCCGGGTGACCGGGGTGGAGCGCGAGACGCTCTGGAAGTAGGAGTGCGCGCGGGGGTTCGCACTGGGCGGGGGCGAGTCGTAGACGCCGGGGAAGAAGCCTCGGGGGGCCTGCTCGGAGTGGAAGGAGGGAGGACCAGGGGCGCCGTCGGACGGACGCCGATGCATTGGGGCGGAAACCCCGAAGAAGCGGTGGAGGAGGTGGCGAGCGAGAGGTTATGACGACAGCAGATCGCCACTACTTTCCGCCGGCGCTGTAACAATCCATACGGACGCGTCGGGACTCGCTAGTGGCTAGCCGGGATCGATCGCTGCCTCAAGGAGCGGCGGATCAGCCTGAAACAGAGGGGTGAGCGCGGCCACGAGGAGCACGCGACCGACGGACTTTCTATTGCTGCTGCTATTGGCGACAACATCAATTGTTGGCGTCCACGTATTACAACAAAGGTCAAGAGTTCTTGCAGAAAAAGGGTGTAAAATCTGCGAAAAAAAGAAGAAGGATGAGGGCAGGCGAGGCGAGAGAGGTGGACACTGGAAAGGGCGTAAGGTCCAATTTAAGAGTGGATTCTTGCTTTTGAACAGGCCAAAGGTTTCCGATAGGGGCGGGTTAGAGCGGAAAAAGCAAAACGCTCTGCAAAGAAGTTGCCATAGAAAATCTCTGGATTTCTTTTAGTTGCTTAGAACAAGTTATTATCGTTGAAGTCTCTCATCCTTTTAAACAGCGATCGTCCAAGGTTTACATCCGCCCCTTACTTTATATTTCCTTACAAGGAAACTTTTCGATCTGCCCCCCAGAGAAGCAGATTAGAGATGTGAACTGAGGGGATTTTTGATGAACTGGAATATTTTTCTGGTATATTTTATTCTTTGGTGGATCAGACCGGTAACCTCAAAGAAATCCAAGAACGAAAGAAGAGTGTATGACGATAGTTTGGTCAGCTCAAGAGAAAACATGGGCTTATCAAAAAACTTGCGACTCATTAATGATCAAAAAAATCGTCGCAAACAAGAGAAAAGGGGACAAGTTGGACCATAAAACAATGCCGGTTTACCAAAGGCCCAGCTCCACCACTCAGAAAGCGGAAGGAGCTGTTTTCGCCGCCGAAACCAACCGTAAAACGTAAAATATCTCTGTCGAGGAGAACTTCGTCGCGATCGATCGTAAAAGGGGGCGATCAAGCACTCACTCTCGAAGTCGCTGTTCGGCGGTGAGTCACGGCGCCGCGTCACCGGTTAACCACCTCCTTCTCGAACCGCAGAACGGGTCCTGGGCGTCGATCGCCCAAATCGGGGCTCGACAGAGATGGAAAACTGAGCGTTTGGGCAAAAAACTCTATGGAACTGGAAATCTAGGAAGCCTTGACGTTTCCATGCTCCGAATTGTTATCTGCTAGGCTCAGCTTTCTGGAGATAAGGAAGGGATAAAGAAAAGAATGGAAAAATACAATTAGGAACATCAGTCATTTTATCGAGTTTTCCATCTTTGATGGTGAATTCCCAGGGAAGCAAGGGAAATAAAGAAAATTGAAGGAAAACAGCAAAAACACATAAACTAAATGCATTTAAAGGAAAAATAAAAGCTTAGACACTGATTGGATTTGAACCCGCGTCGACAGTTTCGCGTTGGAAAGTGTTATTTTCAGACCCTTTTTGGCCTTCCAAACACGATCTTTGAGGTAAAAAAACATGTGCGCTGTAATCAATGCACCTAGGCCTTACATTTCTACTACGTTTCGGTTCAATCGAAAAATTCCCAGGACACTTCGAGGATTCCCTGTCAGTGGTGTTATTTAAGGGGTTATTTTTTATAGAAGAATGGGTTATTTTGAGAATTTATGGACTGCGAACATGTGTATTCTGATCAAAAACTGTTCCAAGAACAAGATGAAGCTCTATACAAGAAGTCGTAAAAAGGAAATACTCCCGAGGGGTAATTTCAGTACTGAGGAATTTCTCCAAGCCTTTTCTGAAGTACTAATCCTTCTCCAGCACTTCAGATTCTTTATTCCTATATCTTTCTGGCTCCAAAGCGCACGAGTTTGGGAGATCCAAGTTTGAGCGAGACTTTAATATCCAACTTCTATGATCCCCCTTGATCGATCGAAGCCAGATCGGCCATCGATTCGATATAAATAGCGGCGATAAAAGCGAACACGAAAGCACACTTGTCGGATGTGGTCGGCGGACGGACAAAAAGGAAACGAAAGGGAACGCACGTGCTGGAGGACGAGGAGCCCTCCGGAAAAAGGGGCCCAGCCGCGTCGGTCTTCTTATCACCGTCGAACGGCGGTCGGCGAAGCGCGAGAACGTAATTAATTCGGAAGACTCCTCCGCCGCCAACCTTCACCCTAATTTGCTGCGAAAAAACAGCCGCGCGTCGCCGCCGATCGCATCGATCGATCGGCGAATCGCCCGAGGCGATCGCCCTTTCGAGGATCCTTCCTGGGCTCGGGAACAAGTTCGACGCGGCGAGGGGACTGTTTGAGAGCAAACAAACGGCCGCGCGGCGCCTTCATTAGCGCAGGTGAAAGCCGAGCGCAGCCGCGCGAGGCGACCTTGGGGATGTGTCCGATCCGAGATTCCCAATTTGAAGTCCGAAGTGCAAGAAGCGGGGGGAGCTAGGGACAAGGCTATGGGACAAACCTACTCCTGTTCAATGGGTCATGTTTAAGGATAAATAGGTCTTTTTTAATTATTAGCCGACTGCATTACCACATTTGGATGTAGAAGAGGAAGGAAGGAGTTAGTACTGTTCAAGTTAAGGCTCAAAATGAAGATGGAAGCGCTTGAGTGCTGTAGAACAGAGCTGCGCACATCTGATGAAATACAATGGAACTTAAATGGTCCAATATCGCCCTCCTTTTACAACTCTACCACATCTAGAGGTGGTAAGGTTTACAAGAGGATACAGACCTTATAATTTAACGTCAAGGAAAGCATTCAAGGAACTTCCAGTAGTTCTTGGCAAGAAGATCCCGAAGGGCTGTCGATAAAAGGGCTTTCGAACGCGAGGCAAAATACACACAAAAATCTCTCCTTATGGTGTTATTTCTAGGCTGCGTCTGAGCCGAAAAAACGGGGCGTAAAGGTTTGAGTAAACACTTCACACCCAACCTGTACCTTTAATGATCGAAAATGGTCCAAATTCCCCTCCAATTTTGCTCCTCTCTCATGCTCAGAGTGGCCTAAACTCTCTGAAGATCCAACCCCTAGGCGGCTTATCTCAAAACCCAGTGGAACTGGTTTTTCCAGGCCTTCATTAACTTCACTAAAAAGCGATCCGCGCTGCTCGATGCCGAAAGCCGACGTCGGGGAAAATCGGTGCCGAGAACAGGAAAAAGCCGAAATCGACGGAGAGCGGTGCCCGAATCCCGCACGCGCCAACTGACTGCTGCCCTCTGGCGCCGGCGCTATTACACCGCGCGCGCTGATGACAACCGCTGCCGAAGGGTCAGTTCGTCCGTTTCCAAGCGCCTCGCCACACACCGGAGGGCCAGTTGCCCCTCCCGGGAGGTCAAAAGTCGCACGTGTGGACGGAAACGACGCAAAAACGACGTTGGACGATGGAGGAGAGCTGTCGCCCGGGCTTCTTCTTGACGGGACTACTCTCGGGTGTGATTTGGAAGGGCAGATAGGCGCCGGAGGTAGATCAGAATCGAGCACAAACGTGTCAGCTTAAGTTTATCGGGGAAACAGTTGACCAGCGGCGCTGAGCCACGTCTACAGCGTAAGGTACAACGAGCGCTCTAGGGAAGAGCCTTAAAGTTGGGGTCGGGCAAGCCGCCAAATCCCGCATCCTTAAAGGTGTAAAGAAGCTGATTCAGTTGCGAAATGAGCCTTAGTAGTGAAGGAGATGTGTCATTTGATTTAACCACTTCAAGTTTGACCTTCGAGCACATTTCTGTTGTTGCCAATCCACAGCATGACTCAGCACAATTACTCACCATTGGACATTTTTACGTCTTAAAGCATTGATATAAAGTCGATCCTCGAGAATAAGAAACCATGTACGTTCCCAATACGACAGGCTAATGCAGTAAATCTTCTTCTTCAGCTGGTTACCTATTCTTAAGTGGGGTTGTTCAATTGCAAAACAAGCCTTAGTGAAAATTCCAATATTTGTGGCACCCTAAAAGTTGAGAAGCAAGCGGTGAAAGCTTATATGTATAATGAATTTGATTTTTGGACTCACTAGCCTCTGAGCAGAGGGCTGTGAAGGTGGCGATCAAACATGGCGATTGGAAGAATGGCGACCTCCTAAGACAACAACAGACCGCTTCTTGTACAACAAGGCTGAAAGGTTGGACAGCGGTGATAGTTCTTCTTTGGACTTGTGCAGAAACCGTCGCTTCTCTGTTCGTTTGTTTTGTTTTGTATGTATTGTGGCTTCGCTTTCTTGACGGATGAGAAAAAAGAAAAATCGGCTTATCTTTTGTGCCGTGCTAGTGGAGCAGTGCCAAGAGCACTCTTTGCTTTCACACTGCGCATATTTCGCACTTTATCCAGAGCGCTTCTCTTGGTCTTAGCCCATTAGGAATGGTCCGACCCCTGAATTGGCCAAGCGGCTAATCCGAGCACTCCTAAGAGTCGGCCCTCTTTCACTTCAGATCTTTCAAGCCTGCCTTCTTCACTACCCTCTCTCCATTCTTGGCCTCGCGGCTCCACTTTCCCCTTTACATGTTGCCCAATTTCAGAAATGAACTCTGTGCCTTTCGACTTCATCGAGAGAACCCTTCTTCTCAAGGGTCCCTCCGAGCATGAAGGCTGGTCCTGCTTTCACTCCTTCCTAGGCCACTGGGGCAGATTTTCGACGATTCTCGACGACGAGGCGAAGCGATGTTCCCTGTCCATTTATTGCCGTTCGTCGTCCGAATTCTACTACAAGGTCGCACTGAAGCCAACCGACTACCGGTCCTTAGGAACCGTGAGTGCAGAAGCGCTGCTTGCCAAGAAGCACATCAACATCGCCGAAGTGAGCATCTTGAGCTGTGACCCTCGCAGAATGGCAAGATCGAAACTCGACGACGCAGCGGTCAACCTGCTCCAGCGTCTTCTTAGCCGTAACGAGGGCAACACTTCTATCTTCTGCGAACTGTACCCGGAAGAGTCGCCCATATTGGACGCAGTTCTAGGATCTATCCCAAGAGTCATTTCTATCTTTCCCCGATGGCCACCACGGACAGAAAAACCCACCGTTCTCGTTCGCTCCCTCTTGGCGACGCATACCCAAAGCAGGTGCCTTAGAAAACTCGTTTTCGGCCCTCATAAGGAGTTATACTACAATGCTGTCCCCAGAATCTTCTTCCCTTCCATCCGCGCGTTCTTCCAGAAGGCGGAAGTCCAGCAGTTTGGTGCGATATTTGCCATGGAGGACATGGACTTCGCACTTGAGGTGGTTGGCCTTATAGTTGCAAAGTTGAAGAAAACGAGAAGAAGCGAGGGCCCGATCGGCCTGAGCGAGATGAAGAAGGACGTCGAAGACATCCTCGAAGAGTGGAAAGAGGCGCTCCCATTGCGGCAGCCGAGAACACTGGAGATCAACTTGAGAGCGGGATGTGGCAAGAAGAAGATGCACACTGTGCATGTGACAACCGTGGTGGCCGACCCCCACTCTTCTGGGCGAGTTGAGGGAGGAGATTCGAGCTGTGCAATACGGTGAATGGCAATGGCTGACAGGACTGCTCCAAACTACTTGCACGTCCACCACCTTGACGTTCGCTTACAGTATAGATCCCTAATTGATCTTCATGCTTCACTGAAGCTTCGGATCCCAGAAGAACGTCACTTTTTCTGCGTAGCTGTGAGCATAAATTATTGTCCTTGTGGTTGTCAACTTGTTTGCGACACAGACACTAACTGTAGGCCTACAACCCAAGCAAAGACAGATCACTCTGTACTTGGAAGAAGAAGGAAAATCGCATTTCATCTTGTCGTCTCCTCAAACGTCTTCTTTTTGTCTGGAACCTAGTCTAGGCACTCCTCATGTCATAAGCGTAAGGCACAATGAATTCTTGATGGCTCTAGGGAAGTGTCAGATGTCTTAGAGTTGAGATGGAACCGAGTTTCTGTTCAGTTAGAAAAAAGGATTGATAGCTAACTCAATTGGGCAAAAAGGTTTGAGCAGGTTTGAGGGAAAAGAAGCGGGTTTTTACGGGAACTACCTTGAACCCCGCGACGGAGACGGGTATAAAATATCCGACTGCCCTAAGAAGTCGACTGGTCTAAGAAGTCGAAGTCGAAATACGAGAGACCCCCACCACGTCCAATCAAGGAGGGACAACTAGCACTCACCTACACCTTTGAAAGAATAATGATTCAACTCGAGGAGATTTGAGGAGACTATAGGAGATTTGAAATTGGTAGTGAGCTTTGATTTGAGATTTGCGGGTCACGGGACTATCCGCAGCACGTGATGGTGCAACCTGCGACTTTCCAACGGCCACTTTCTCACTGTCGCAACTTACGACCGTAGGTGCGACCGATAAAGGCTAATGATCAGATAAAGCGGCGCAGACCAAGGAGGGCTGCTGCTCCACAACATCTCCCTCCCACGATCGAGGAGCGACGTACCGATGTCAGTCTTTGTCCCCGTCACCATTCCCGCGTATCGCTTATCCGTCGTGCAGATAACTAGGTTTAATTGTCCAAGTTTGAGGTACCCCTCCCAACTCCCCAAAGACCCGCGTGGCAACTACATCACCAACAGCAAATTGGTCCGGACCTACTTGAGTAGCTCAGCAGCTATTTTTCGCTTACTATAGACTTCCTTTAGGCAGCTCCACCGCTGGACTCCCGATTGTACATGGCGCATCGCCCATCTTCGGACTCAAAAAGCCGTCCCTGAAGACATCCACGTCCTTGACCGCCGGACGTCCAGCCGGACGGATCACCATAAACCAGTGCGGCATGGTGGCCGAGAGCAGGGAGGACGAAGGGCCTGGCAGCCACACTAGTCGGCCCCGTTTCTGGAAGGTGTCCATTGGGCGACGTGGTAAGGCGATGATCGTCTGCGGAGCGAGAGTTCCCGACAATGTTTGGGTTAAGCTTTAATATATAGGAGTATAGGTGGAAATTGGTAGTAAGCTTTAAGTGGTGATTTGCGGGTCAAGCTTTGGTTGACGCTTTACATGTAAATAGGGGATTTGAAATTCTACGGGTAATCGGCGAATTGCGGGTCACGGGACTATCCGCAGGGTTCCCAAGAAGTGAGCCAGCGCGCATTTACATGTATATAGTTGATTTGGTAGTGAGCTTTACTTGGAGATTTACGGGCATTGGGACTGTCTGTAGCACGTGACCGAGAGTTCCCGGCAAGTTAACCGCAATGCTTTAACATAGTTGTCTGGTACCAAAGCTTTAATTTCTCAACACATGGGTTAAGCTTTAAGATGTACATAGACGAATTTGACTTGGGATTTACGGGTAAAGGGAACTCTGTCCGCAGCACGTGAGCCGGGCCGCGCCCTTCCGACTTGCTTTCGTTTCGCCATATAAACCAAATTTTTGGACCTGTTGAGGTAGGTCACATGAACGGACATTTATGGTCATTCCTTCCTAGCATGACGGTCACAGGAACCAAGGAGGACGACGCCAATCAAGAGGCGAGGCCACAAGACAAAGGTCTATAGGGACGCACGGACACTCGCCCAGGATCGCCACACTCTCTCCAGGTCTCTACCGTTTCTCCCTCTCTCTTACACCCTATTTAATCGTATCCATTATTATCCCCTTGTCATGCCGAAGGACACTCGCGGTCACTCCGCCCTCTCTCCCCAATGTCCGAGTCCGGCTCAACGGTCAGCGGGCCCCGGACGGTGACCTTGCGAACGTCTCTCTCTCCCCTCACTCCTCTCACTCCTTCTGTATCAATAATTATGAGTTGCTTAAGTTTATGTTATTAGTGGCGAAAGGGAACTTGGATTGTAGGTTAGAATTAGCGGGAAATAGTCTATAGGGTTTTCAGAGAACCCGACTATCCACCACCGTATGACACCTTTAAATTACCGTACTAATAAACCACTAAAGCCCATTCCTCTTGCTACCTCTCTCAAGCCGTAGAATCAGGATCATCCGAGACGACACTAAGTAGCTACAAGAGTTGACCTGGACTCGGAGCAATGCTACACTAGCAATTTTATCGTTTTTGAGTAGCTCAACAGCAGTTTGCTTACTGTAGAGTGCCACTAGGATGTATGCAAACCCTTCAGACTTGCAATAGTACTTCGATTCTGCCTTACCGTTTTCAAAAACGTCTAATTTTTCTGAATTAAGTCCGCTTTGAGTATCTCCCACAGCTCGACACCGACAATAAGGTTTATTTTCTCTTGTAACAGCAACATAAGGACAAAGCTGTGGACTAGTAGGTCTAATAAACAAGGACGCGTTCGAACCAGGGCTGTGCGAGACATGGGATTCAGTTTCCCGAAACCGAGACTGGGGGCTGCAGATACCGTAGGACGTTAGTGGGATACCGTATTCCCGTTCTCCGTCATTTACTTGTTTTGATCGATTGAACCGATCTACCGATCTTCACTCGTCATGCATATTGTTTTAAGGATAAAACGAGATTACAGAATCATGACCTATTTCGACGTCGAAAAGAAACTACCAGATCGTCAAAAACGAACGTGTGAACCAAGGGTCAAGGCGATCGCAAGAGATACGGTGATCGAAGTCCTGTACTCGAAGAGAAGACGATTGAACTCCACCGCTGGACTCAGAAATGGTGCATTGACCACCTTTGGACCCAGCAAGCCGTTCCTGCAGACATCCACGCCCTTGACCGGCGGACGTCCAGCCAACGCCAAGAACTTCATTTTCGTCGCGAAAGCAGTCCCCGACCGCCCTGCATCCCCTCCACAGGTATAAGTAAGAATTCTGGAGATGAGTGTCCGCCGGGCGTCGTGGCGGGCGCCTGTGAACCGGCTTCTCGGTGGCTGAGAGCAAGGATGGGGGCGACGCGGGTGGTCGTCCATGTGGGAAGTGGCGATGACCGTGTCGAGCGTCGACCGAGAGTCCAACTTGTGCGTCGCGGTTACGCAACAGGTAATCCGTATCCCCTTGTACCCAGGTTGAGCGAAATAAGTCCGCGACCGTCTCTCCTCACCGCAATTCCGGGACTGTCCGCAGATCGACACGAGAGCCTCCCATGTGCGGGCCGTGTTCGCCCTCAGACTTGCGATCACTTTTTTTGGCACAGAAGAAGGCATTAGATTTGCTTTTAGTTGAGTCGAGGGAAGCCGTGTTCTTCCAGAGTCTTAGACTCTGGATTTGGACTTCGTTTTAACCCATGAGAGAGGCAATAAAAAATTCAAATTTTATGGCTTACATCCGATCAAGAACACGTACCGTGATCTCCGAGAACTCCTCGGAACTCCGCCGACATCTTAACTTCCGCCAAAGTGCTGGGGAACGGCGGCGGAAATAGTAATTAATTTTTTATTGGCCGACCCTATTTGGGGACGAATTCAAAGTTGCAATCAAAAAATTCAATTTCACTTTTTAGCTCACATGTACTTGGCCACTTTGCAATCAGTCGAGGATGGACCACACGCCCCGGATTGCTTTGGTTGTGGTTCTCTAAATAAGAGGATCTCTTCTAAGGAATCTCTTTGACCTTCACTTTAGAGCTATAGGGTTTCCAATCCCCAAGCCATTTTGGGCATTTTTTGGATCCATCTAATGTTTAATGCAAAAAAGCCACTCAGGCTATATGAATCTATCCAAATTCGTTGCAGGACCCAAATATTTGTTCCATATATTCCGCGGAAGCTCTCATTGCAGCCCTCCTATCCTCATAACTCGTTTATGCTGTCAATGTCCTCCCAGAGAGCTCCACATTCCACGTTTTTCCGACAAATCTGACTACCACTCTGCCGCCTCTCCCTCTTCTCTTCACATCGACCACTCCCTCCTCCCGGCAACCTCAAATACTCTTTTTCCTCTCATACGAAAGCGATCACCTCGAAATCATAAATTCACCTTTTTTGCCGCTCTTGGAACGTCGCCCAATTCGTCCGCGCGCGCGAAATGATTTATAATCATGGCTCTTGACACTTCTCAATTTTGTGGTTTTACTCGACGCGAAAAACAGATCGTTTTTATGCCGCGCCAGAACCAGATGGCGGCGTGTTTCCAGCCTCCAATTTTCTCTCCACTTTTCTGTAATCCCCTGTTCCTACCTGTGGTTTCCAGTTTCTGGTCGGTGTTTGTGCGTCAAAACATGGTGGAACTGTGGTCGGGAACAACGTCCATAGATCCAACATGGCCCTCCTGTTGAGTTGTAGCGCTTATTGTTACGGAGAGCCTACTGTTTTGACGGCCACTGTATATAATTTAATCTATCACGATTTTTAAAGACGGTTTATTGAAACGCAGCTAATTGGGGGTTTGCCCCCAGGAAAGCCTAACCTAAAATTTAAAAATCGATGGTCTTTCCCCGTTATTTTAGTATCAATCCTCCTTTAAAATTCTAAATCTTTTCTCAGTGGGTAAGGGTCTTCAGTCGCGTCCAACCCCGAAGTTCCTTACGTTTCCCATCTCATTCTGGCTCACTGAAGAAGCCATCTTTTTGCTGGAAGCATGAAAGAAGCAAGTAAGTACATAGGCGTTCCCATCGTTGCGGATATGGCTGCATTGGTCTCTCAACTTTCTTACCTTCAAATGAGGTGTTGAATTGACTACCCCGTCCTTCAAACTCAATCAGCTCGGTCACTCTTTTCTCGTCAAGTTCTTCTTTTGAACTTATCCTGTCCATTGTCAACAACGCCTTCCAAGTCCCACTTTGCCCAAAACACGCGCCGTCAATTTGAAGTAACTCCCTATCATAACCGACTGATCCTCTGGGGAGAACGCACAAACACTTTTTACACCGACGGAAACGCGTGTCGGGACCTGAAAAACGTGGAGCGATATCCGTTCGGAATTGTTTTCCCTTTGTGTCGCGATTTCCGGAAGTCGGAAAAAGTCGTCTTCTTCTGTTCCCTCTGCTCTGACAGGCGAGATCGTGCCTTAGAGCGTGCCTCGTTGTCCTTCGCCCCCGCGCAGCGTCCTCACTATCCTCTCTCTTCTCGCATATCGACGTTCCCCAAGGAGACGCCACCAGGTGCGAGCGAATTCGTTGCGAGAGGCAACCTGCTCCGAGCGGAATGCGATTGTGAAGTTGCCTGATAGCCGTGGGCACTTCACTTTTATCGCGCCATTAGCGGAGAATGGTCCGCGAAACGGAGATTTACGACCTCGGACGTACGGTTCCCTGTGACGGTACTGTCATTGTCGATGGTTTCCTGCGCGGAAGGGGTGAATCAACCCTTTGTTTTGGGTCAACTTTGGCCCACCTTTGCCTTTTGTGATCTTTATGATGATTATTATGATTCTACAGCACGTTCCTCTAAATTTATAATTAAATCGTGTTGTTAACATGAATCATTATGCGAAGCGTCTATGTATTCTTTTCTTTATTTACAGAGGCTTTATGCATCAAAAGCGCCAAATTTAATGCTGCAAAATTAAAGCGTCGATTTTCAAATTGTTTGTTTGCAATAGAAGGAAGGAGATTTCAGTTTTTTGGTTTACTTGGACAGCCTGGCGTGGTCCTTGGCCAATGTCACACTTGCGAAATCAGAAGGGGGGGGGGGGACTCCTCACATATTTTTGCACATTTTCTTTATTTTTCCATTAAGAATTTTCTTTGAACTTTTAACCAACTTTTCCTGTAACTTAATATTGAAAAAAAAACAAAAAAAAGCAAAAAATAAAAATGGCGATTTGCCCATCTTTCCTGCAAGGAATCGTCAATTCGTTTTTCAGTAGTCTCACATGTTTAAGTGCTGAAAATAAACAAAAAAGCCGTTCAGAGAGAGACTTAAGGAGGGGATTACTGATATTAAAAACCCCAGTGCTTCTAAGGATGAATGTGCATTTAAAAAACGCCCCTAGTGGTTTTTGTAGAACGGCATGTGTTCCTTAGTGCGTAGCCTTGAGGAGGACATTGCAAGGTTGAAAGTTTTAGCGGTTCTATGGTCGATTGTCTTCTGCTTCTCAGATGAACGAACTTTCCCGCCATCCAAAACCTATGCAAATAAACGCTTTTGTCCGACCTGCGTTCACCGATCCCCTCGCATGCAGTTCAGCCGCCCTGTTGTCCCAGCTAATCGCAACAAGCACTCCGCCTCGAGTCCTCTGTTTGTCCTCCTTTGTTGGTATTTGGGATCCCGCGCCCCTCGTCGCGCGGCTGAGCTATCTCTGGGCCAGTCAAGGGTCCTCAGGCGCGATTGTTCGCTTATTAACTCGGCGCTCGTTAGGAATTCATTGGGATTGGGCACCGGGATGACAAATTGCCGCGTGAAGAGCCCGCCGAGGGGCCCTCCGTCGTCGTATTCCGCTCCCATTTTTCCGTTTCCATTTTTTGCATGTTTCTTTGTGCGCCTGGGTGAGTCACTCGCCGGCGGCGCTCCATCGAAGGATCCTTCGGGCGCACAGTCATCCCCGCGAACGGTCGGCGCGCTCCCTCGCCACTTAGCCCCTTTTTTCACGTCGGAATTCGTTTTTCTCCCCATACGTTCGTTCGCACATCTGGCGATGTCGTATTCTGACACGAAGGGTTGAGTGATCGGAGGGTACGCTGCCCGAACGGTCATTGGATCACAGTTTTGGCCCTTTCCAGGATTCTTTAAGTGTATGTAAGAGTAGGATGAATGTGCGCTTCAAATCTTGCTTCAAATGGAGCGATACTTGGGCGACACAATCTACGCTTCCTAAGATTGCTTTGAAACGCTTTGAATGATTCAAAGTGCGTTCAAGCCTTTCAAATTTCGGCGACTTAACTGCTTTAACTCATGGTTAGCATCTCCAAAAAATCTATTACCTCCTTTGAATTCTTAAAGAGCTTGCTTTCTTCTTCGCAACTGGCAAAAACGGCGTTGATCTTGGATCAACTGTGACTTATGTGTGTTTTGAAAGACATCCGTCTGCCATATTGTTTACGTAAATATTCATTTTTCTTTCCCAGGCGTCCCTTCGCGTCTCGAGATGCCTTCTTCCCACGTTACGTAGCTTGTGAGTGTCTCAGGCAAGGGAAAATAGTCCGTAGGCCAGAGCATCACATCAGATAAACTGATAAATTGCTTAATTAATCAATTGTGTTCCATTCCGGTTTTTGTGAGAGTTTGAATTAACCGCATTTTGCTCTTTTGACCTTGTCCGACCTTGTAGCAGATGATATCAGTTTGTCCGAAGTAATCTCTAGATTCGGCTCTCCTCTCACTCGGCTCAGGAAGGAGATAATGAAGGGAGGACATAAATAGCTCCATTTTTCCTGTTCCATCTCTTTCTTCGAGAAAAGCAGTTACTAATGAAGCTTGCCGGAAGCAGTTCCTGCTTCTCCTTTCCCCTCACCATTCTTGATTTACCGGAAACATCGGCTGACCTAGGGAAAACAAGAAGAAAAGATCTTCATTGGTAGTTAACGCTCTGGTGAGCTCCTGGACCCTTCTTCCAAATTCGATTCCCCACGAGATAGGTGACGTAACCAGGAACAGCCCGCGCACTTAATCCCCTGTGGATCCCTTTGTCTCCGTCGCCACGACGTACCGTTTTTCCCTCGGCCGCCGCCACATTCCCAACCTGTCAACGTGTCACCGCCGCCAACGTCCCACTCCCTCTTTATGCTTCGTTATTGCGACTCCATTTCGTCGGCCTCATTGTTTCCGCCAGAACGACTCAGGCATCGCAACTGGGTCGCCCTCCGCGCTTACGCATTTGCATAATCGGTCGTGGATACCGTACCCCGGGGGACGCCGTGCCGAGAACAGCTGGACGCCAAGGCCTTTTGTCGCGCGTTATCGATACATCTCACGGGGCGAACCGGTAGTTCCGAGGCGTCACGCGTCCCGCCACGATGCGAATTCCCGCTGCGATCCGTCTTGTTCGCACCGAATTCCTCGCTTTGTTTTTCCCTTTCCTGATTGGTCCAGCCGCTCTGTATTTCACGGTCTAAGGGGTAGAGGCGTTCCAAGGGGCGAGAAGGGGACCGGTGGAGCTCCAAGGAGCTTGTTTTCTGGAAGGTGTTGGATTATGTACTTTTATTCCTTTTCGCCCCCTATTTCAAGGTGGTCTTAAGTTCTTTAGCCCTTCTTCTATGCCCAAAACGGACCTCAAACCTGGTCCAGGAAGAGAATTGGCCAATGGTGGACCTGGGTTCCACCACGATAAACGAGGTTTTTCGCCAAATTCCACTGTTTTTATAATGATTGTTCGCATTTATAACCAAAGATTAAAATTTTATTACTTCTCCTATAAGGGCCTCTAAGGGCGTCACAATTGTTCCGGCATTGTTCCCCGCCAAGGAGCGAATTGGAGTGCGACCAATGTGGTGTTGTTATGCGCCCTCCTTCGCTCTAGGATCTAGAAAATAATGCGCCGTTCTGTTTATGTCTTTTGCGCGAAAGAAAAAAGTTTCGACCTCGGCAGGATTCGAACCTGCAATCTTCGGTTCCGTAGACCGACGCGTTATCCATTGCGCCACGAGGCCACACGACCTGAGGAGCTCAAGTATCGGTTTTGCCCCTGTGCACCGAGTTCTTGCCTCAAGCACACGCCTCTGAGACCTGTAATCCGGTGACGCGAACTCAAACACTGGCTCCATGGACGCAACCCGGTCCCGTCACATTGTTTGTTTATCAACGGCGCTTCGACCCTCGAAAACCAGTCGTGGCAGGACCCTCGATGAAATTGCGCCGACCCTTAATTACTCACTTCTGCCGCCACTTCGCTACGTGATTCTGTTTTGTGCGCGCCTCCGATAATTGACTCGCCGCTTTGTCTTATCTTTTCAATTATCGCTCCTTGTCCGCCGCGCTCCTCCCGCACGTCCCGCTACGATCGCTTCCGTGTCTTGCAAGAACTCACCTAAGGTTGGCACAAAGTGAAGTTGGAACTTTTGTGTTGTCAGATGGATTAGGATTAGATTGATGATGTTTCCAGATACCCCTGTGCACTATTCCTCAAACTGAAGTAGGACCGGTTTTGATATAAACTTTAGAAACACTATGTCTTTATTTTTCGCCTATTAGATTCTTGGAAACAATAGGCACACTGGGGAACTGCAATGTCCATTTTGTGACATTATAAAAACTTTGAAGGTGGGCACTCAGTTAATGCATGCCATATATTCTCCCAAACACGTGCGTTAAACTCTAACATAGCCAGGCTATCTCATAAATACTCAAAACTGGTTGCTAGGGAAAACACGAAAATCCAACCATTTTGACGTCCGAATTATACAGCTAAGAATATGTAATTATTTAGTATTATTTCTTTCGATGATTTCATAAATCTTTTTTTATATTGTATTGTAGCTATTCGCTCTTCTCCTTCAACGAGGTCTTGGAGTGTTTTGTTCTAAAAACCATTAACCCTGAAGCTGATGGCTTTTGAGGACACTTCAGTGACACTTCTGTGGCTTTTGCGATGTATGGGAACCGTTTCCACGAGAGAACGACCTTTGGAAAGGGTTAAAATAGAACTAAATGCATCCGGCCCATTTTTGCTTTTTAAAATCACTAGATTTCTTGTTTTTAGCTAAAGGTGGCGAGCATAGTTGTGTCCCGAAACCTCCGGAATCCCTGACTCGAACTGCTGACCGAATCGGGACCGGGACATATCTCTGGTGACGAGTCTAACTGCTCGGTGGCGTCCTCAGATCAAACAATTGCTTTTCGAGAAAGTGGCTGACACTCAACCACTCAACCTTAGATTACTTTAATCAGAAAATACGCTGACTAAAGATTACAAACTGGAAAAGGGCATTCGAAGCTGTTAGCTCTAGACCTATTTTTACCATTTTTGTTGTTCCTTTGTATCGTTGCATGATATTTATTGTATTCTCCTTTGTCCGCGCTAATAACATGCACTAAACACTCTAATCCTGACCCCCTCTACCTCCAGGAACCCACTGTGCCGCGCATGTACCAGCACCGCCGGCCCCCGCCGACAACTCTCGACACGATCGTCGAGCTCTCCGGCACGTCGTGCTCCGACGAGACTTCGCTGGAGACTCCCACCACGGCGCTCCTGGACGACTTCGAAGTGGAGGAGAGCAGCCCGCTGCTTGACCGGAGGCTCGGTTTGCTCCTTCTGGGAAGCCTGTTGACGACCGCGGCCACTGGACTCTGGATCCTCTGGCACGGTATCGAGGATGGGAGCCTGGTTACGGTGACGCTCGTCGTGCTCTCTGGCTGGTTGCTGGTGGCTACTTGCATCGTCGGCAGCCGGAACGTGTTCGCGCGGAAGAGGGAACGCTACTTGAGGGGAGAAGCCGACCAGTTCAGCGAATACGTGGTGAGTGAGAGACTGTTGAGGATGGGAATATCGATGTAAAGGTGTCCATAGAATGGGGACAACTCCTTGAGCAGGCAACCGCCTTAGAATGGACCGTTTCGTGCTGTTTGACCGAGTGGTCTGAGGCGCCCGGCCGCGCGCAAGAGGTCACGGGTTCGAATCCTCCCAGGGTCCTTCATTTTAATTTCTAGGTTTTCTCTTATCTTTTTTTGTTCTTAACCTTTTTCCTCTCTTTTTCTAAGTATCCAGGACTCCAACTAACCCCTCTGTTCCAGAAACGCGTGACCAACCCCGAGCTGATGAAGAACTCGACGGTGATCGGCACGGGGAAGCCCATCCTCTCCCTGTGGTTCCACCCCCGCAAAGGCGTCTTCGTCTGAGGCCGAAGCCCCGCTCCGTTCCCATCGGGTCCAAGAAGGTCTCCGAAGTGTATCTTCTGCGCAGTGATACTCCAGTGCCTTATCATGTTAATACTTTAATGAAATATTTCACAGTCACTGGTCCACAAGAGATATCTCCCTGTTCTTCAGTAGTAGCCGTTCTTCTGCATCCGGTATTGCCTGGCGTCCTGATCGCTGTCACGGTAGTCGTGGTAGTGGAAGTCCCGGTTCGCGGGGTGAGGGACCATGTGGACGCCACGGGCCTGGTTAAAGACGATGTCGCCGTCCGTCCGGATAGGGTTACGGTAGAAGGAGAAGCGGAAGGCGCGGCACACGTAGCACGCGACGAGACTCGAACAGCAGATGAGGACAATGAAGAAGGAGATGAGCATGATCCACCTGGAATGGACGGATATGCTTAGGCAACGTTCACCCTTGAGAAGCACGAAATTTTTACAGGGAAATGGGCAACTAACAGTTTCCTGATATGAGCCTAATTAGATAAAAGCCAATCTGATAGTCCGTGGATTCATGTATTTAACCAAGGGTGATCTTTCTGGAGCTCCCTCCGATTCTCCCCCATCGAGTTTCACCGATTCTTAACTTGATTGATCAAATGTTCGTCCAAGATACAAGTACAATCACGATTCTGAGTTCCTTCTGCCTTCTGAAGGGCGCACTTGTTTACCAAATTTTAGTGCCTAAAGGTGTAACAGAGTTTGTTTATCGCCCTGAGTATTTCGCCTTTTCAGTAACGTCATAGGTCATGTGACCTTGCTTCAAACTCTATTGATCTAGAAGAAGTTCATCTAGCCCTCCAAAAACCCAATTTCTTTGCTCTGCCTTGAACCACATCAAAGAGGAACGCTAACAAAGAAGCTAACAACGAACATGATCATCCTGGGGTCGACGGGGAGACACACGAAGTGGTTCTCCGTGCCGCCGTTGCAGTTGCTCACGTAGAGGCATTCGGACTCCTTGCAGAAGGATTTGCCTGAAAGAAGCAACTAGATCACGAGCCGCGTGCCTCGACCCACAGGACTCGACGGTGTCGTAGCAGACGACGTGGTCGCCGGAGACGCGGTTTCCCATTAGCGGCGACCGAACCAGAGGCGCGCGCGTCTCTATCTGGGACGGGTTCGCGTGAAGGAGAACGACCGCGCGGGGTGTGGCGGGATCGTTATTGCCAGGCGGTGGTACGAGCGTAGAAGGAGCGGACGGTTTTAACGGTCCAATTTGTTTCTTTTGTGGGCTTTGTTCAGGTTGCAAGGCTTCGGAGGTGAGGCTTAGGCTACAGTAAGCTTCAGCTTCGGAGGTGAGGTTAAGGAGATGAAAGAGCAGGGAAGACATTAGCAAAGAGCATCATCCTTGTGGACCCCAAGTTCCAAATCACGTGCCTTCTCTGTAGGCCGAGAATCGCTTCTTTATTATCATTATCAAGACATTCAAGAGACTTAGATGACAAGAACGGGATGCTCAGTTAATGCAGCTGCGCTCCTCGTCGGGGAACTTGAACTCCATGTTGACGGTGCCCGCCTCGAACCACTTGGTCACCTTCTCGCTGCGCGTCACGTATTCTGCGGGGATGCCAAGATCCACTTTGCGTTGGCAAGGCTGAGATATACGAGTAGGAAGAACAGGACGGACTGGGGGACTCACTTTGATGCCATCGTCGCAGTCGTGGTACACCTTGAAGTGGACGTTCATCTCGAAGACGGAGCCGACGCCGCCGCTCAGCTCGAAGTTGCCCTGGGCGTCGGTCTTTCCAGCCGCCAGTTGGTCATCGGTTCCTGAAGCCATGGATAAGATTGTTATAAAATTTGCAACGAAAACACGCTAAAGAGTCCGTTTTACTCAGCGCCTAAATTTGAGCGGCCTTGTTCTAGGATAACTGGGTCGTTTTATTTGAAGACAAATCTTTCATCTCTAATGGAGGAAATGCTTGATTGCTCATCTTGGTATCCCACTTCCAGCCTCAAAAACGAAGAGGATAAAAGTCCTCCTCTCGCTTACTGTTGAATTGCCTACAATGTTTTAGGAAGAAGTGACGACCATCATCTTCCAGTTATGTTTTGTGCTTGGGATGGAATCTTTATTGCTTTGAAAACCCTTGGATTTGATTGCATTTACTCTAATTGGTTTTTTCCGGTGACATCGACCTATTTTCGCGGCCTTCTTTTACTATGAAACGAATCTTATTGCTGTTTCAATTGATGGACCATCTGCCTACCTATTGCTTTGAACATGAACATGGTATGAACATGCTAGTAGCTTTGCGTTTCTAGTATCACTTTGGATTATAGAAAACTCCTATTTTCGAATTATAGCCCATAGCACTAAATCTAATCGGTCAGCACAATTCCCATAGGGCTTTTAATACTTGCTCTCAGCCGATATCTTACTCGAATTGAGCATTGAAGAGTTCGCACTGGTTCCAATAGTTCACTGGCGTATCAACTCTTTGATTGGAGCTCAATCCCAACCACCCAGAATCCCTCACTTACCGAGCTTGTTCTTATTCCACAGCTTGATCTGCGTGTCGGCGAGGGGCTTCGTTCCACACAGAAGACGGCCACGGATTCCGACGGACTGCTGCC